>CM076579.1:215222031-215461553 GCA_034641835.2 Pinus albicaulis | reverse complement strand
TATTGTGATTGTGATTTGCGGTGAAGCCTCTAAATAATGTTCTGTATGGATATTTGCATGACTCGAACCTAACCTATGCACTGTTCTGAATGCATTCAATAGCTCAACTCTTGAGCTTTTCTAAACTTAAAATAGCACGAATCGACCCAAACTTGCTGCATTTGCTGCCTTTATTTCCTTTTCTCTTTTGCTGCCTTTTCTCCTTTTATGCCTTTTCTCCTTGATAAAGATTCTAATGTTTCTCCTTGCCTTTTTAATGCTCCTCTCTACTCCTTTTCCTTAATGATAATTCTGGTGTTGATCCATGCCTCTTTGCTACTCCTCTACCTTGCTCCTTTGCCTCTAATGTTGCTTCTCTACCTCTCTTTTACTCTTTGTTGATCCTCTGCCTCTCTTTTATGCTTCTCTACTTAACTTTTTCCTTATTTGTCTTATTGCTCCTTTATACTCCAGTTGATCATGATCTACTCCTTTGTTCTCAATGATAATTCTGGTGCTTTTCCTTTATGTTCATTTTCCATCAATGACAATATTTCCAATAGTCTCCCCCTTTAGCATTGATGGAAACACTTCCTCCAAAACTTCCTCCCCCTTTCATTCTGAGAAGTGTTTATCTTCCTCTGCTTGCTTTTCCTCCCCCTTTGACATCAATGGAAAAGGTTTACACCTTTTTCCAGTGTATTTTCCATCATTGCCTTATTAGATTTTTGCATAATAATTCTTCATTTTGTCCACATACCTGGCTAGGACTCCTGCTCCATTTGGTGTATAAGCATTGCTGGGAGAACAATTTGGGAATCATTGAACTTGTATGTATATACATATTAAGTTGATACCATCCCAAAGCGCAGAATCCTTGCACTTGTATAATGTTGAAGGTGATGATAAGTACACTCCATAGAACAAACTGTACCAGACTTATATAACCAGAAATGCATAATTGGAATAATACTAAAATATTGAGAATGCTCCATACGATATATAAAGTCTTCTCCAAATATACTTCATTATATATTATAATCTTCATATGAGATACATATTTTTTGAGGAAGATTGTAGATGGAATATCTCTTCTTCTGCAATTCACATTTTCAGTACACATATGTTCAAATATGATGATGCCAATATATATTTTTCAGCCACGGTTTACCTTTACTACCAGATTACACAGTGATTTCGTTGTAGATTCAAGGATGTCTTTGCACAAAACTTGGTTCATAGGGCAGTCTCTCATACTTTCTTATAAATGATTCTCAAATTCACTCACAAACCACTGTTACATTACTTTTAGGTGTAACACATGTTTAAGAAATAATAATGGTTAGAGCTTGATATATCTGATCTTAGCGGTATACAGTTATGCCAAAAGTCTCTATGCATCTAAGGCCACGAAATAATATGATACCCATTAATAATCCATGCGGTAATTTTCACTTCGGCTCACACAGAAAACCATAGTTACGATACCCTTCATACTCTCAGTTATCTGTATTGAGCTCTCTACTATTATAAAAAACAATCAAAAATATATAGAATCTGATTCTGGAATCATTAACGTTTTGTATTGGTGGAGATGTGGGATCAATCAATTGTTTTATCACAATGTGTTTCAGGAAGAAATTTTCAAATTATTTAATCGGAGTCCCAAAGACAGACTGTTCACGATTTTATCATTCATTTATCTGCTTACCTCCAAAACAAAAACATGCCCAAATTCAACGCAAGCTCAGCACATCAGTAATGCTTGCTCCAATACCAACGTTGCTCCAATAATAATTCTTGGGTGATTCCTAGAGCAGCTCCTCTTTGAGTTCGGTATAAGCATCCTTCATTCAGTTCTTTTGTTATTAAATGAATATACACAAAAAAATGATGCTATCACAACTCATGAGAATGTTGGATGGCATGTCACCATAGAATGTTCTGTTCTTTTGTCCCTTGCTGCTTGATGATAGTGATATGTGCTAGACTTCTGATGAAGATGTAATCACTACAAGTCAAAAGCCCTTGATGCTGATGTGAACAATGAGTTCAAACAGAGCTTACACTTTATTGTAAGATATACAATATCTTTCAATCTAAAAGTCCCAATGACTTTAATACTGAAGAGTTACATATTTAAAAATAAAATCCTTGAGGCTTGATACATTGCATGCATTGGACAATATTACTATCAACTATACACTTGTATTTATTACACAAGGGGTATGTAGTTCAATGATCAACTCTCTGCAATCTTGAAATATCAATTATTCCTTTCTGTTGAAGTAAGTTTCAGATGAATCAATAATAGACTCTTGACCTTCAATAGTAATATTAACACAACTAACCCATCATACTTCAGACACTTCAACTGTTCTATCCCCATGTTCTTCGGGAAACATCTTCAATTTGGCTATTTGAACTTTCATCAGACAGAATTCAACAAGCTTATGGATGACTTAAGAAAGAGGCCTTGAAAGTATATCAATACTAACTTGAAAAGGTGGACATTCATATCCAAGACTATCTGATTCTTCAGCACTCAATATAACACATCAACAGACATAAAATAATGATGATTTGATATTTTACTGACCTTTCCATGATTTGATAATGCATATCTCTAGCATTTGCAACTAGAAGATACTTTGCACTAATCAGAGCAACTAGTACTTAATCCACACATATTATAATGTTGATAACGCTGGGACTACTTCCTTGATGTATTTCTACCATACCACCACCATGATGTATACCATAATATTTTGATCCTAAGGACCTGTATCATACCACTGCTCCAATAATAACACTTGGGATGGATATTTGTAATGATATAATGATAATAAATTTTTTCTTATTCATCCTTCTTAAAACAATTTTGTTTGATTATCAACACTTGCAGTGAGAAACTCAATGTAATCATCCTCTTAATTTCCAATTTCATGGCTGATGTTCCCTTTACCACCATGGTTTCTTGTTTCTTTCTCTTCTTCCATAAACCTGTTGGCTATTGAATCCGTCAGGTGTCATTATTCCTCTATAGTTCTCTACCAGAGTAATTGTCATTTCCCTTCTTGAACTTTTAGTTGTTGTTATTCCAAGAAGCTCTTCTTTGACAGCTCTTATGGGGACGTTTTATGAACTTCTCTCCCTCTAGGATGTTTCTTCTTGTCTATCACTAACTGGATGTCTATGTTGCTTCCTAGAGCAGCTCCCCCTGAGACTATGATGGATTCATTATGTTATTGAAGTAACAACCTCCCCCTTTTTTTTCTTCTTCCATACTTTGTTAAGGTTCCTCATAATATATGTACCTCCTTTTGATTCATAGTTTGGTTTGATTTGATTTGGTTCCATCATATGTATAGAGTTCTTTAATGTATATGTTAGCCTACAGTCATTTTATTTTTGTCCAAGCTTGTGGCATACATAACATCTTATTTTACCTAGGTATGTTTGAGCTGGTGTATAACATTTTGTGCTCCCTTTTGAACATAGTTTACATTCAATAGATTTATGTCCAAATTCATTGCATGAATAACATTATCCATGGAAATGATTTATGTACCCGGTGAAAGGTTGTCCATTCCATTCATTTACTTGAGCTAGTGTTCTCATTTGCTGCATATTTTGTTGGTTAAACTTGATTTTCTTTGTCTTACATTGAGCTGCTAAATGTCCAAAGTCATTGCATGAATAACAGTAGCCACGGAAATGATTTTTGTACCTAGTGAAATATTTTCTTTTCCATTTTCTTGCTTGAGGGGGTCTTCTCATTTGCTGCATCTTTTGCTGGTTAAAGTTGATATGCCTTGTCTTACAAAGTACTACAATATGTCCTAGTTTATGACAAGAGAAACATGTGATATTTTTCATATGAGGAATATCCTCCTTTGAGATCTTTCGAACTTGTTCAATTGATCTTCAAGAAAAATTGAGCTTTTTGCAACTGATTGCTTCTTCCTCTCATTATTTGTCTCTTGATGTTGCTGCTTGTTTCCATTTGTTTCATTACACATCAAGTTCTTGCTGGCTTCTTCTTCTGTGGATCCTTTTTGAGCTGCTTCATCATCCCTTTCAATGTCTGCCTTCTCTGAGTTCTCGATGGAGGCAATCTCGTCTTCAAGCTGCATACACAACCAAATCCTTTCTTCTATCAATCTTCTAGCTGAAATAATCTTAGATTGATGAGAGTTATCATTTTCCTTTATTACAGCTTTCACAAAAGTAATAGCTTTCTTATCCTCTGCCTTCGACTTGTTGGATTCTCCTTCATATCCTATCCCAATCTTACAAGAGGAGATCTTTGTGCATTCAATATCCTATCCAATTTTTCAACACCTTTTAACTGCTAAATGTTCATTGTTACATTAGTTTGAGCCTTTTCCAATTTATTCCTCAAACTCACCACCTCTTCTTCCAATCTTCCACATTCCCGATTTTTCTCTCTTATTTTGTGTAGCAAAATGTCTTCTACTTTCCTTGATTCTTCTAGCTCAATATTTAACTTAATAAAATCTTCAGAGTTTAGTTCTTCCTTAACATATTTCGGAATAATTTCCTTTTGTTTGCTAGTCTTGATCTTGAGTCTATCAATTTCCTTTAGGGCACTCACCAACTCCCCCTCAAGGCCTACCTTACCTTCTTATTCAAATTCCAGAGGATCATCTTCAAGATCATACAGACTCATTATTGCGAATTCTTAGATTCCATCTTCATCTGGGGATTCATCTGAGCTTTTAGATGCACAACTATCTTGTTGGGAAAAAAAGGCTTTTCTCTTAAATTTCTTCCCTTTCTGCATATTATAGGAGATGCTTTTCTCTTTCCCTTTAGACTGATTCTTTGTTATCTTATTGGGACATTTTGAGGCCCAGTGGCCCACTCTTCCATATTTAAAGAACTTGAATGGAAGCTACCTTTGTGCTTACCTGTGCCTCTATTTAGTCTTATAACAAATTTATCTTATTCTTCATCTAGCTATCTTCCAGCTGAAATGATTTCAGACTATATTCTTTTATATTGTATATCTCTCTCCTTGAGTTGGTTATTAATCATTCTTGCTAAACTCCTTGCTTCTTCAAGTTGTGCCTTCAAGCCAACAATTTCTTCCTTATCTTCATGTTCTCTCTCATCACATATTTGCACCAGTGTCGTAAGTTCTTTGTTTTCATTCTTCAATATTTCTATTTCAGTGAAGGTTGTATAAGGTTTGGCTTTTTCTTCAACTGTAATTTATTCATTTCAATCACATCCATTAACCCTAGCAGGTATCTCATTTGATTTAACTTTTTCCTTTTGAAAGTGTTAGTCATCATTAATTTTTACCTGTTTAGATGACTAAATGCTTGTCCAAGATTTCTAGAAACAAAACTCATAGAAGTCTTGTGAGTTCTAGAAATCTCACTGCCTTCATTATCCTCAGCATAAATTTTTCACTATCCTGCTACTTTGTCAAGGCATGGCCATCCTATCACTCTGAGAAGACCAAATCATAGACTGATGTCCCTCACTCTCACTATGCTTGCCACCTCTACCTATAACACTCTGTCTATGTTTTCCTAAGCCCTCTATTTTCACACCTTGGTTTGCCAAGTAACCCAAAAATTTTCCTCCACTCACCAAGTGCCTCAAGCAATGGTGATTTTAAACTCCCTTTCTAAGATCTTTAGGTAAATAAAAAAAAATTAATTTGTCTAGGATGGTAGTGCATAAAATTGTGTCAAAACCCTATCTTCACCTCCAAACCCTGATTCAAGCTTTCCAGTCAAAGACCTATTCCAAAGGACATACCAATAAGTTATATAGGGTCTCCTAGGTTATGCATTGTCATGATTATAAATTCACTGTTTCTACAAATATTCAAAGGTGAAGTCAAGTGAAAACAAGGGTGAGACTTATCATTGTCTAAAGATATCAAAAGCCTCCAAAGGTATCTCCTTAATCAAGCATTAAGTCTGCATAAAGACAGGTTGCCCATGTACAAGCATTTCTGCAGGAGTGCTTTATAATGGTTAACAGTAGAATAGATGCAAATTAAGAGGCCTAAAACTCATAAGGGCATCCATAGCAAGTAAATATATACAACATGATTAAGTTCACAAAGAATAATCGTGATCTCATGATAATTTTTTGTGAAATTCTGCCCATAAAAAAGCCCATGCATGAGGTCCTGAAGACAATGGCACATGAGCACAACTGTGCACCAACCAAAGATTCAATAAACAAAAATTCAGAATGAAAATTCTCCTTGGTTGACTACAAGCAGAGAGTAGAAGATGATATCAGAGAATAATTTCAGGAGTTTGTTAAAGAAAGCATTCTTTCACTGCAACAAAAGGTCATAAAACTCCATCAAAGAGACAAAATGTTTTCAGAGGACATTTGAAAGCAACCCTTTAAAGTTGAAAAAGATGAAAAGAGTAGCAGTTTGAAGGCTTCTTGAGCTCCTCAAGCACAGTCACAGGTTTACAAAATAACCACAAAAACAGAGCCCGAGTGCTACTGTTGAGGGTGTAAAAGTGCCAAAATCCAAAGGAAGTCTAAGGATCAAAAACAATGCTTTTATGATAACACCAGCAAGTAGAAATTGACCAAAAAAGGGCTAGGGTTGCTTTATAGGAAAGATTCTACATGATTTCGACAAATCAGTGGCCAAAGAAAGGATGGAATCATCTTTAAAAAAGGGTCCACACAAAGATCACTTTTTTGTTTAAAACACCACCTACAAAATAAAAAGGGAAATACTAGCAAAAGAGTCAGTGAAAAAGAAAGAAGAAAAAGAAGAACTTTAGAAAGTGGGTTCTATTTTTAATTTTTCAAAAGGCATAAAAGGCCTAAAACCATCCTCACTCAAAATTATTTTTTCTTATGAAAAAGAGAGAAGAAATCCCAAGGCACAGAGTTCTGAGTTTCTGGCACAGTCTTCGGGCAGAAGAACTTGCGATGCGCTCCTGTAGAGTCGCGCTGCACACCTGAAAGCGCTGCCTGTGCATTTTTTAACAGCATGCTGCGCACCTGTAGCACAGTGCTGCGCATAGAGCCATCACCTGACAGAAATGTGCAGAGGCTCCCAACCCATCTTCCAACTCTCTACCACGCTGCACTCCTGCTATCTACCCGGAGGCACCCGACACCCGTGTGCAGAGAAACCCCGGCAGCGTGTAGGGTGCTACATTCACCATTGTGCAGACTCTTCCCTGCCAACATCGTGCAGCCTTCGCCCGAAAAACACATTCAGGAGCTACATGAGCTACACGAAGCTCCATTCAGGAGCTGCCGAAACATGTTCAGAAGATGCACGAGTTGCACAAAGCTCCATTCAGGAGCTGTCGAAACATGTTTAGAATATGCATGAAGTTTTGTTCAGGGGTGACCCAAAAACTTTCAGGGCTGCCCAGGGGTGACTTGACTCCATTCAGGATGTGACCCGACTTCATTCAAAGGTGACCCAACACTGTGTTCAGGAGGTGCCCGTGCTGCGCTCCTGTCCGTTTAGGAGTTGCATGAAAGCACGTTCATGAGCTACCCAGATATTCGTTCAGGAGGCGCCCGACCTGCCCACAAGGTGTTTTGAGCCAATTTTTTTAGCTGTGGAGATATTTTGAGAGGT
Source organism: Pinus albicaulis (assembly GCA_034641835.2). Classification (NCBI taxonomy): domain Eukaryota; kingdom Viridiplantae; phylum Streptophyta; class Pinopsida; order Pinales; family Pinaceae; genus Pinus; species Pinus albicaulis. The sequence goes on along the minus strand of CM076579.1, from coordinate 215,453,959 downwards.
ATTTTGAGTTTTTCCCGCATATTCCTATTTTTCTAAAGATAAGATTAAAAATAAAATTGAAATTTGATTTTAGAGAAGGCAGTGGAATCCTAATGAAAACACTTGGCCTATACACTGCTGAGCCTTGACCTAATTAGAACCTCACCATCTCATTCACCATTTTCACATCCTTCCACAAGAAGTTTCAATTCTTTTAAAAAGGTCTTAAGGCAGGGGTGAAGGACAAAATGCTTAGGGAAGGAAGTGTTGACATTGATGAGGCAAGTCAAAGGCCTAAAGAGTAGCAAAGGAAGGGTGGGAAGCCAAATAGGTTTGAGCCTACAAGCACTGAAGAGATGATAGCCTCTCCAACTATATTTTCCTATTTTCAAGAATTAGGATGCTATGAATTCTGTAAAAAAGTACAAAATATCCAGAGTCACCCTTAGTTGACCAAGATCTTTGCCCTAAACCTTCATAACCACCAAGTACACCTAGCTGGGGTGAAGTTTGAGCTGACAACGAATGCCATATCTATGGCCACTGGAATACCTTGCATAGGAGAAAGGTGGTTCAAACAAATGTATCTGGACTTAAGCCACTATCACCCATTCTTGAAACCAAGTTGTCAAGTTGGTTGCAAAACCATGCTCCCCTTCTCTCATCTTTTAGATAGATATACTCTCCTATTGAAAATCATTATGAAATACTTCACCTGTGAGGGTAGGTTCTCCAGAGTCTATTCCTACCACATAAGACTCCTCATGCATTTCACCAAAACCAAGCTGCTACATTTTCCCTACTACCTCTATAAAAGTATTGAGAAAATGTCTTCCATCATGCAAAAGAGGCCTCCATCCCAACAAATGTCAAGCCTTTTTCATCATTCCCTCATCAAAGTGGTTTTCTCACACCAACTAGAACAACAAGGCATCCCATGGGAGGTTTTCATCGCCCATGATGATTTCACAACTCCAGAGCCTATCCCTCTGCAAAGTCTTCCATCGTCATCTCAAATTCCTCCTCGCACACCTCCATCACCCTCCACTAACCTTGCTTCATCCTCTTCACATGAATCATTTCCTCAAATAGACCTTCCTCATTCACCTTCCCCTAATAAATCATAACATGAAGAAAGTAGTGAAGGAGAGGAAGATGACCAAGAAGAAAGTAGTGACGAAAAATAAGAAAAAAGTGTTGCAAATGAAGAAAGCAATGAAGGAGAGGAAGATGAAAATGATGAAAGCAGTGAAGGAGAGGAAAATGAAAGTGATGAAGGCAGTGACAAAGAAGAAAGTGTTGATGAAGAAGAAAACGAAGATGAAACAAGTGAGCCCAATCATGAGAAAAAAGACCAAAATAGTGTTTCAAATGATGAAGAAGATGACTCCAAGGATATAGGGACAGAGGAATCTCATCAAGAGGAAAACAGTGAGCTAGAAAAAGAGGAAAACAGTGAGCCTTATGACAGTCAAGAAACAAATGATAGTCGTGGAGAAGAAGTAAACAATGAAGAAACTGACACTGAAAATAAAAAGGACAGTGGAGAGGAGGCATATGAAAGCAACAAAAAGGACAAAGAAGGTAGTGACCAATATGGCAAGAGAAACAAAGAAACAAAGTTTGAAAGTGATTTCAGTGGGCAAAACAATGAAGATCATGAGCCAAATAATGAGGGTAATAAACCAAACAGTGAAGAAGAAGTGAGCCAAGAAGATAGTATACATGATAGTGAAGGGAAAAATTATGAAGACAAGGACAGTGAGCATAGAAAAAATGAAAATGATACAAGTTATGAAACAGAGGTTGAGATTGAAGGTGAAGACCATAGGCAAGACATAGAAGACAATGGGCAGAGAAGTGAATAAAACTCACCTAGTGAGGAGGAAAGTGACCATCAAAGTACAAAAGGGACTAATGAGATTGCCTATGACAGTGACCCCACAGAGATTGCAAACAGTGACACAAAGGCTGAGTTTGACAGTGAACACAGTGGGTCAAAAGATGAAGAAAAGGACAGTCATGAAGATGAAGATGTACCAAGCAATGACAAAGACACCTCTAGCATTGAAAAAACAGAGGATGATAGTCCTAAGGGTCTTGATAGTGGTGATGGCATAAGAGATAGTGAGAATTCTTATCAAAAAGGCAGTCAAGAGCAAGGTGAAAAAGATGCACACACAAAGATCATCCATGAGGAGAAAAGTAGTCCTAAGGCCACTAATGATCAAGGTTTCCAAATGAAACTTGTTGTACCTTTCCCCATTACCTATCAAAGAGGAGAGAGGAATGTGTTTGCTGCCTCCAAAGGGCAAGGGGCCATGCCATCCTCCTCAACTCAAATGATTGACAAAGGTAAACAAAAAATGAAGGAGGAAATAGACAACCATGAGGAGGAAAGAGAATTTGAACTCATCCACATAGACAGTGATGAGGAAAATGAAACAAGAATTGAAAACTCCCTTCTACAAGACATGAATACACAGATCAGGGATTTGGAAGCTGAATTAGAGAGAGCTAAGGATGCCATTCACTTCTTGCAGATGCATAACAAACAAATGAGTAGCCAGCAGGCCATTTGATGAAGCAAGGGAACTCATTTACTGAAAAGAGGCTCAAATAGCACAGGTGAAATTGGACGAGTACATGGGCACCTATGAAGAAAGTTAGGATGAGGAGGGTCAATCTAGAAGGAGGCCTAGAACTATGGGTCTAAGAAAGGCTTTGGCACAAGAGAGGGAGCAAGAATTATCCCAAGCACAACAATTTCCCCTCACTGAACTCCTTATCATGGAAATTGAGCATCACAAGGAATCATGGCTTGAAAGGGCCAACATACATCTTGAGGAAAAACTGGAGAAGGCCAACAAATATTTGAACTTGCAAAGGAGAATGACTGAGCACTATGAATGAAGAAACCGAGTTGCAAGGAAAAAACTCATTTTTTCCCGAAATGAGGTCCCGACACAAAAATATGAAAAATACCAATCTAGGCTTGGTATTTTGGCCCAAGCTTCTCTACAAGTCTCCAAGAACCCATGAGACACCTACCTACCAAATTTGAGAGAAATTGAACAACTTTTTGTTTTTTGCAAATTTTGAGGCTAGGAGCGCAACACACCCTGTGCTGCGCTTTTTCCCAGGGCATATTCAAGAGGATAGGCTTACATTTTTGGATTCCCCATCATTAGAGGAGTATTCTCACCAATTTTCAGCTCAATTGGAGTTGTTTTTGCCCCTGAAAAGGGTAAAAAACACTCAATTTTTCACCTTTCTTCCCACTTTTCTGAGCATGTGTTGTGCTCCTGGCAGTCTTGGAATTTTCACTTTTTGGGAAACTTTCAGAGGTAATATTGAAGAAATAAAGGTATATCTGGAAATTATACTTCAAGGGCTTTCCAACGAGCCATCCCATAGCCTTTTCCGACATCGGGAAGGCCTCCAAAATACTGTTGCAAAAAGGCCTATTTTTGTGCTTCGCTCCTGGCATAATTTCAATTTTGATATAGTGTGCTGCACTCCTGTAGGTGACTGGGCAGAATGTGCATTTGACAAGTTTTCATATGCTTGTTAGGGCCTAAAAGTCAATTTAATTGCTATATACGGCCGGAAAAGATATTTGTTAGATATTTTTGTGCCTTGGGCCTCGTAAGGCCTTAAGGACAAGTTAGGATATTTCTTGTTGGCCAATAGGCTTCTAGATGCTCTAGTAGCCTTTCCTCTTCCTTGCTTGTTATATAAGGCATGAAGATTCATTGTAAACAGTTGGGAACTTGATGTGTTAAGAGAAATACATGATTTTTGAAAGTTGAAGAACAATTTAGTGTTGTGGAGTTTGTGGATGGATTGCCTTGATTGATGGAGATGAAGGATTGCTTACAGGATCCCTAAGTTTAGTTAATGGTGATGTATCTCTCATATGTTCATGTTTTTCTTTTTTTCCATATGTCCATATTTCTATATTGCAATATCTCAGAAGAGTATAGGATGAGAAATGTTGTATATTTCATTGTTGGATTAATATGCTAGTTTATAAACATGATTTATGGTAAGCCCTGCTTGTTTAAGGCTATCTAAACTATGTCTTGAAATCTCTCTTGTATGTATGGATAGTTAGGTTAAGTTAAAGAGGTCTTGTTTCAATCTTTCCCTTTGAATATGCTTATTATTCTGCTTCAAAGTTCTTTATAGTTTAATGGATGATGTTTAGGCATTCCCTCTTCATTTATTGATGTTGTTTGTCTCTTATATGTTTTCAAATATTGAAATTAGAATCAATGAAGTTAGATTAGTTCTCTTGCTTCCTTGTTCCACTAGATTGTTTATCTTAAATGTTTATTTGTCTAAAAGTATTGTCATCGAGTAAATGGTGTGCCCTATCTCATGATTAGTATATTTTTCTTATCAGTATTTAAGACCTCTTTGTTCATAGGTATTTGAAAAAGGATTCTTAACTGCCCATTTCCCTACCATGGTTCTCAAACTTGATGTCCATTTCACTTCACACATAAACTTAAAAGATCCATTTACTACACTAGATTTTCCCTGTGATGTACCCCGATTCATTATCAAGATATCAATGACTTTATAGACTCCATTGCCCAATTGTCTTGATAACCTCTCACTCCACCTATCCTACTTGATCATCTTACCCCAACCAAAACAAACAACAAACCTACACTTAACAACTAGCCTAAAATCAACCATCCAAAGCAAACAAGTTCACATCCTTCGCATAATAGAGAGAGCCATCTCTGAGTCCAGGAAGGCTAGGTCCTAGGACTCCAAAGACTGTTCTGATGTTACTCTGTCATTTGGTTTACCAATTTTCCAAATCACAAGATACTAATAGAAAGAAATGTTTCTTCTTCTTCTTGTTTATCTTCTCCTTCTTGATAATGAAACCACTAGTGTCTCCTTCATGCATGATATGCAATCTATTCCAGATTCCTTTTGCTGAAATTAAATCCATTATTGAATCAAGATCCTTGTTATGAAGGCTGTTATATATCACGCATTTTTCCTTGGAATTCCATTGTTGTTCTTGCAAAGAGGGAGATTCTGTGCAGTAACCATCACATACAAGCTTCCATACCTCAGGCTCATAAGCCATTAAATCTATTTTAACCTTATCTCTCCATTCAGGAAATTTTGTTGTACTCAACATGGGTACATTTTGATATTACATGACTCAACCATATCTCCTTCAAGCTATTAGGCTTACACCAAAGGAACCTGCTTTGATACTAATTGATGAACCCTTAGCTAAACTGAGAGGGGGGGTGAATTAGTTTAGTAAATTCATGGAAATTAAAAACTATTTTATTTACACCCATTAAATACTTCATTTTATAAGCATCTTAATACATAATGAATCATCAAATGAATGTGTGAACAAAAACTAATTAAGTAGATTAAAACATCACATCAACACATAATCATCAAGCACATAGACACCACATATAAGTGGAAACCCATAAGGGAGAAAACCACATATTATTATTGTTGTGATTCAAAGGCAATCTCCTACTCCCTCTCACCACTGATTTTATGTAGGATCCAACCTACAGTGGGCTCCTACCTCAAGTTCTGCAAGCTACAACTTGCAAGGAAGCTCCAAATCCCATCTATTTTCTACAAGCTACAACCCACAGTAGGCTCCTACCTCAACCAACTCCAACTAGACATCTATCAAGCTACAACTTGATACGGAAGAACCAACTCTCATGTATTTTCTGCAGGCTACAACCCACAGGAGGCTCCTACCTCACTTTCTGCAAGCTACAACTTGCAAGGAAGCTCCAACTCCCAAATATTTTCTGCAGGCTACAACCTACAAGAGGCTCCTACCTCACCCAACTCCAACTGGAAATTTATCAAGCTACAACTTGAAAGGATACTACAACCCCCTCACTCACCATGAAATTAAAACGCTGATTTACCTGGATATCAACTCTGTTATACTCCTTCTCCAGTGTTTCCTCTTCAGCCTTCATATCTACTTCATATCAGCTCTTCATATGTACAAAATATCTATCATCTCTCTCTTATTTTTCCACTCTCCAACCTTCTGCACCTCTTTTACATTTTTTCACCCTCTTCCATTCTGCATCTTTCTCATGTTTCTATGCATACTAGTATTACATGTTTTATACATATAACTACATGATTGTTTGCATTCTACAGGGAATACGAAATGAACATGCCTGACCCTATGCCTTCCACCCATTTGATTCCTCATTCTTCATTTCATGTTATTATATCATAAATAATCATTACAACATTCATGCAGTTTTTCCTATGCCTATGGAGACTTTCCTTTGCATCAAAAGCAATATAAAATAATCAATGAATTTACATTTACAGTTACAACAAGTATATTTCACTCAACCCTTTCACCTCTTGGCTCGCTGTGCGTTTGTCCTTTCTGTTGCTGTCACTATATTTTCTGTTTCTGTAGTTATATCATAATAGTTCTTCACAAAATCTTTTTTCCCGACTTGACCCAACTAGCATGTTTCCATCAGTACCACCATATCTCCTTTTTCCCAACTTTGCCTCTACTTCTCGTGCCCGCATCGTTCAACCTTCACCTGCTCCTTTGCTCTATGTCGGGTCACTTACCCGAGTCTCCTTCTGTTGTGTTAAGACTTTTGTTATTAAGTAGCCACACTAACCTTTCATGAGTATTGGGTCACTTTCCCGAGTCTTTCCTCTTTTGTTTAACCTTTCCTTTTAACTCACTGCCACAACTGCATAACACCATTCTACATTTAGAGTCGGGTCTTACTCGAGTCTACTCCCGTTCAAATTTTTATTTATACACCCGAGTCTTTTTCCTGCATTCAGTCTTTTCTATTGAGATTCAGCAAGATGATGATCCTAGTGAAAATCAAGCACCTACACTAGGTGGGGCCCGCAGGCTATTTTTAGGTGATATGCCTATTTTTAGAATTTGGATCAAAGTCTATTTAGCAATAATCTATTTATAGATGGTTGAGAAAATTGTATTGATGGATGGGTGTCTATTTTTGGAATTCATGTGAGAAGTTGTTCCATGGAATGCATGTCGATTATTGTTATCTCTTAACAATAATTAGAGAATAAATAATAATCTATTCTCTTGAAGCAATTGATTTCAGTTAACTGATGTTGCAAACCAGTTAACTGAAGGAATTTTTAGTTCAAAGGTTGGTTGGTGGGACATGCTAGTGGACTTCGTTGTAACTGAGTGATACAAAGTTGTAACAGAATTGGATGTGTAGTTATGTGAGTTGTAAAGTAGTTTAACTAAGTTAAGTGAGTTAAACTCAGTTGTGCTAGTTGTAACTAGTTGTATCTAAAGATACATTAGTGAGAGATCAGTGAATTAAATATTAAATTAATTTACATTGATTGATCTCACATGCAATAAATATTTACTACTGTTAACTACATGCATGTCAGATCCAGTGGAGACCCAATTAAGAGATAGGTGAAAGGGACAATTTGACTATCAATTGTGACTATAGTGGGTGCACAAGTGCAACCAAACACACATTGGAGATTCCAATGAGGATTGCGCAGTCAAGGCAAGGTAATATCAAATTCATTTAGGGATTGTTATCAATATGGATTGCGCAGTGGAGGCAAGCTATCAGGAGGCAGTAAATTGGTGAATGTTTATGCCAATTTTTGTATGACACTGTGAGATGATTATATATTGTACTGAGAGCTCTTGGAGTAGAGTTTTTTATGATATTTTTTCATGATCCATGATATATACATAATATATGATGGTGGTGTTTTTATTTTTATGCTTTCCTAGTAAAATCATCTGTGTTATGTGTGATTGATCTTTATTCATGTGTTTGCAATTGGAAATTAAATTTCCACAAAGATTTAAGTATAGGGATTCTGAATTTAATAGTGGCATATAATTGTTAGATCAAGAGAATTTGGAAATACATAATTGTATTAAAATTTATACATGGTATCAGAGAAAAGAATATTTCAATATTGAAGTAGTAGTTGAGTTTGTTGGTGGCAACAATTCAAATTTGCTGCAAGAATTTCTTGGTGTGACAGTTGAGTAAATATCGAAATGGATTTTAATGGTTTGCGGTCAGAGTATGCACTCGAGGGAAGCTAAAACTACATTGCATGGAAGGATAGGATGGAGGCAGTGCTTGAAGATAATGGCTTGAAGGAATTCATCGATAGTGATGTTCCTAATCCCACTTCGACGGATGTTGCATTACTTGATGCCTAGCAAAAGAAAGTAGGGAAGATGAGATTAAGGATTCTGTTGGAAGGTGTGTGAGACCATATTGTCTCAAGCCTTCATGTGAAAGCCACCCCATTTTCGATGTGGAAGTATTTGAAAAATATTTTCCAAATCATCAACGACCATAGGAAATTGGCACTTAAGGATAAACTCAGAAAGATCAAGATGGAAAAGGGCGACAATATTTCTAAGTATCTCACAAATTTTTTCCAATGTCGGGATGAACTGAGGAGTGTGGGAATCATGGTTTTTGATGATGATTTGGTGAGTTTGGCTCTCTTGGTACTTCCTAAGAGTTGGCACAGTTATCAAGACTCTGTCAATGGACGGGAAAAACAGTCGGATTGGGAATGACTATGGTCAGATCTAGTGCAGGAGGAGTTCAGGAAAAACACCAAAGATGGCTCTTCATCAAAGCATGATGGTGAAGAGGATTGTGCTTTGGCTGCCAAGGTAAGTAAAGGGAAGGGGAATAAATCCCATTCAAAATCCAAGGCTAAAGGCAAGAATTTAGATTTGTCTAAGGTGAAGTGTTTTCACTATCATGAACATGGGCATATCGCCACTAACTGCCTACAGAAAAAGAAGAACAAGCAGGTTATTGGAGCTACAGTTGGTGAGGCCCTTGCCTTGCAATTTGAACATGATTTCTCTTTGATCACATTCTTGGTTTCAAGCGTAATGGGATTTGTGTGGTATCTTTATAGTGGTGCTTCCTTCCACCTAACGGGAGACAAGGATATTTTTAGTGACTTGGAGGAGAAAGATCCCCAGATGCATATAGATATGGGTGACAATGGACGATACAGTGCGATCAACATTGGTACCATTACCTTTGAGAGGGAGTCAGGTAAACCATTTCTGTTGAAAGATGTTATGCATGTTCCAGGTTTGAAGAAAAACCTGGTCTCAGTCACGATGTTGGAGGACAAAGGTTATGATGTTGTTTTAAATGATGGAATAGCTTTCCTGTGACATAAAACAACAGTTCAAAACAAGAGGATATGGATTTGAGTCAAGAATATCTACAAGCTAGAGGTAGATGGATGCGTTGTAATGGAGGGAAAAGCAGAAGAAATGGTGAGCCGGGATGAGGGCGAATTATGGCACAGGCGATTGGGCCATCTTCACCATGGCACCCTGAAGATTTTGTAGCAGATTTCTACTGGACTTCCCAAGGGTACACTTGCGTAGATAGATCAGTGCAAGGGATGTAGTATGGGTAAGTTTGTGAATACCACCTTTCATGAAAAGGAGAAATGTGCTTCGGTGATCCTAGAGAGAGTTCACACAGACGTGTGTGGGCCATTCTCAGTTGCTTCAACATAAAAACACAGGTATTATGTTATTTTTGTTGATGACTATTCTCGTATATGCTGGATCTTCTTCATGTAGAAGAAGATCAAACATTCTCAAATTTCTGTGATTTTAAAGCATTGGTGGAGAAAGAGTCAGGGAAGCAAGTGAAGGCTCTTCGGAGTGATAATGGTGGTGAATATATCTCAAATGAATTCAAAGACTTTTTTAGCAAAGAAGGAATTCGAAGAGAACTCATAGCGCCTCATAACCCATAGCAAAATGGGGTCGCAGAGAGGAAGAACAGAACGATCATGGGTGTTGGATGATCAGAGCCTACCAATGCACTTGTGGGAGGAAGCATACAATACTGTGGTTTATGTGAAAAACCGTTGTCCTCATAGAGTACATGGAATGAGTACAACTAAAGAAGATTTTACTAGTAAGAAACCGGATGTTTCTCACTTTAAGATTTTTGGCTCATCTCTTTATGTGCATGTGACCAAGAACGCCAGGAAGAAGCTGGAGCCGACTGCTGAAGTTGGGATATTTGTGGGGTAAACTTAAACACCCCATAATTATTGTGTGTATTTTCTAGACAGTCGAATGACTATGGTGTGACAGGATATAAAATTCAATGAGGAGAAAGCCATGAAGTTGTCACTTGAGAAGGAGCTAGACTTGCATGTAGAGGAGGAACTGCTTGTTCCCAAGGATGAGTCTCTAGATGTGGATCAGCCATAGGAGGAGGTTCATGGAGTGGAGGATTCCACTCACGTAGAACCAAACATCATAACTAGCAGAAGGCGTACCATAGAAGCTGAGAGGCTGAATCTTGATGCGACACAGAATTTAGGAGTCCCTACTTCATAGCCCAGACAGAGACAATCTCCTGACCGATTCACTAGATACATGGCTCTCATGAGCAAATGTATTGTGAATGAGCCATCTTCCTTTCAGGAAGTAGTGCAGGAGCCCACATGGGTAGATGCAATGGTGGAGGAGTATGACTCCATTTTCAGAAACAGTTCTTGGGAAATTGTTCCAAGGCCGGTTGATAAATCAGTGGTAGGTTCAAGATGGATCTACAAGGTAAAGCAAGTTTCTGATGGGAGTGTTGAGAAGTATAAGGAAATACTTGTGGCCTGAGGCTTCTCACAGATCGAAGGGATTGATTATGAAGAAACATGTGCACTTGTCGCACGATATTCTTCCATAAGGACCATCCTTTCTCTCTCAGCGCAGATGGGTTGACACATTCATCAGATGGATGTCAAGACTGCGTTCCTTAATGGGATTATTGAGGAAGAAGTGTACATTGAGTATCTTGAAGGATTTGAGATCTTCAGTAGAGAGACGCATGTGTGCAGACTCAAAAGAGCATTGTATGGGCTAAAGCAAGCAACCCGTGCTTGGTACACTCAAATTGACAACGATTTCACTGGGCTTGGCTTCAACAAGAGTGAGGCGGATGAAAACCTATACCAGATTATGGTGGAGGGTAAGATTTTAATCATTGTTCTTTATGTTGATGATTTAATACTGACTGGTGATGAGCAGCTGATACACTCATGTAAGGAGGACCTTGCAAAGGAGTTTGAGATGAAGGATATGGGCCTCCTTCACTATTTCCTTGGATTGGAAATATGGCAGCAAGAAGGTGAACTATTTGTGTCTCAAGGCAAGTATGCGAGGGCGATCCTCGATAAGTTTCACATGGAGGGCTGCAAACCCATGGATACTCCTCTTCCTGGAAACTGGAGGAAAGAGGATACTACATCTAGAGAGGTAGTGGATGCCACTGTCTATCGACAATTGGTGGGTTCGCTCATGTATTTAGTTAATACAAGACTGGACATATGATATGCGGTGAACCAACTTAGTCAAGCGATGGTTAATCCTACCAAGCTCTTTTGGAAGGCGAGCAAGCAAGTCTTGAGATATCTCAGGGGCACATATGAGTATGGATTATGGTACAGACATACAGATGAGGTGAAGTTGCATGGATTCATGGATACAGATTGGGCAGGTAGCCTAGTGGATAGAAATAGCACATCAGGAGGGGTTTTCAATATCAAATCTACATTTATTTCTTAGTATAACAAGAAACATAGATCCGTGCCACTCAGTTCAACGGAAGCGGAATACATGGCAGCAAGTCAAGCTGCATGTGAGGCTATCTGGATGAGAAAGATCCTGGTCAGTTTGTTTGGTTCTCATTTAGACCCTATAGTGATTCATTGTGATAATCGAAGTTGCATTAAACTCTCAATTAATCATGTGTGTCATGATATATCTAAGCATATAGATATCTAGTATCATCATAGCAGAGATTCTGTATAGTAGAAGATCATGTTGCTTCAGTACATTCCTACGGAAGATCATGATGTAGATATTCTTACGAAGGCACTCACTAGGAGAAAATTTGAATACCGTAGAGACAGGATCAGGGTGAAGTATAATCCATTTCTTGTTGAGAGGGAGTGTTGATATTCAACAAGATTATGATCCTATTGAAAATTAAGCACCTACACTAGGTGGGGCCCACAGGTTATTTTTAGGTGATATGCCTATTTTTAGAATTTGGATCAAAGTCTATTTTTAACAGTAATCTATTTATAGATGGCTGAGAAAATTATATGGATGGATGGACATCTATTTTTGGAATGCATGTGCGAATTTATTTCATGGACTACATGTCTAAAAATAGAATGCATGTCGATTATTGTTCTCTCTTAAAAATAATTAGATAATAAATAATAATCTATTTTCCTGAAACACTTGATTTCAATTAACTGATGTGGAAAACCACTTAACTGAAGGAATTTCGAGTTCAAAGGTAGGTTGGTGGGACATGCTAGTGGACTTTGTTGTAACTGAGTGATACAAAGTTGTAACAGAGTTGGATGTCTAGTTATGTGAGTTGTAAAGTAGTTAAAGGTAGTGTCCTATTTTTCCTAATATATTTGTGTCACTCCTATTAAGGGTTACTTTTGATGAGTTATATATATATGGAATATTGATCACTAGATTGAGGAATAACATTTTATATACATGATTGTATTTCCTCTTTATGTTTATGTATGTCATAGTAATCACTATATTGGGTAACAATGTTTTATATCCATGGTTTAGGTATGGAAGATTGACCATTGGTTTGGGAAAAATGTATTATATAGTTGTATTTTCCCTTATGTGTGGTATATTTGATTATGTGTTTTATATGATGTTATGCATATGTCTCTCTTTTTTCATCTAACATGTGTATCAGGTGTATGACATGGATGGAGAACCTAGATTGAGACACATAGACCCATGGATGCTCATGGTTATGTGGAAAAAAAAAATGGTTAAATTATGATTTATGGATGATACATGACTTGCATGATTATATATATGTCTAACATTGTACTGAGCAGGATGTGGTAGGGGACGTGATCATTTTCCAACAAGGATAAATGACTGTGGAAGTCATGCACCATTCATGGTGAAATGTGATTAAGTTAATTTCATAATGAAATTCATATGATTCCTTTGATCTATGAGATTGTGATGTATGCAGGTCTTCGAACAAGGCCTTACCAACGAACCATCAAATGGGTAAAAGCTCACAATCATTATCATAAGGAGAAACATGGAGTTTCAAAGCACAGTAGATGAGAAAGCATGGAAATTAGGGTGTGGAGTCCTAAATCCAAGAAATATAAAGAGTGGAGTCTTGTATATTTAGGGCATGGAGTCCTAAATATTTAAAAAGATCAAGTTATGGAATCTTAGATCTTTGGAGTAGATGAGGGCGTGGAGTCCTCAATCTACTAAGGCACAGAGATGCATGAAATAGGGGTTCGCAATCCCTATTCTCCGAAAGAAAAATACCACTCATGGATAAATTTCCTTAAATAGAATATCAATCTGACAATTTTGGAATGAATTTCTAAAAATAGAAAGTCATGTCTAGCATCTCAAGCATGACTTTCCAAAAATAGTAAATCTCCTTGCATAAATTGGTAATCAATCATAGTTGAAGGAAATTAAATTAACTTATCTTTAATCAATCCTAATAGTTCAATTTTGACTTAATCCTCAATATTATTATTATTATCATTATCTTTTATGAGACTATGATGTTTTATTAAAAGGGAATTACAAATTAACTTTATCTATTCAATCAATTCACACCTATCTCTTTCATGACTCTCATGGCTCTATGTAACTCTCTCTATTTTAAATATTACATTGCACTCTCTTTTATGCACTCATCAAGGAATGGCATATTCCTCTTCACTCATTAAAGATATGTCATAAAATATTCCTCTTACACTCATTAAAGATATGTCATAAAATATTCCTCTTACACTCTCTTTAATACATATGTTACACTCTCCTTAAATAAGGCATGCATACCTCTCCTTAATGGAATAAGTTACACTCCTCTAAATGGAATACAATGCATGGATATTTCTCCTCCTTTATGACAAGAATTGGTTTCTCCTCCTATATATGAGTCTCATGTATTCTCACTTGGGAGAGGGCGGTGATGCCAAGAGTGGAAGAGACTTGAGGAAGGTTGTGAGAGATATGGAGAGTATCCAATTTCCTCCAAAACAAAGAGAGTTGGAAAAAGTTAAGATTTCTATCTTTAAGGGTACCATGAAAGGGGAGGTAGCAGAAGCTTGGTTGGAAAACATGTGTCTATGTTCTGAGTTGCGGAACTATTCTAGCAATCAAAAGGAAAAGTTAGCTATTTACCAGCTTAAGGAGAGTGCACTATTATGGTGGAGGAACTTAGAGTCCCAATTGGGGTACTCCATGTCTACCTTGAAATGGGAATGATTTGAAGAGAAATTTCGAGCAAAGTACCTTTCTGATAAATACTTGGAGAGGAAGTTGAATGAGGTCCATGATCTTAAGCAAGGAACTAAGACAATCCTTGAATATGAGGCACGATTCATGGAATTTCTTAGATATGCTACCCATCTAAATACCAAATCCATCAAGGTAAACAAGTTTTTGTATGGGTTGAATCCTATTATAAAGGAGAAGGTGCGCATTTTGAGGCCTACTACATTGCATGAGGTAGTGCAACAAGAAATTATAGCCGAGGAAGAATTTTTGGGCAACAAAGGCGGGGATAAAACCACAAATCTATCATTCCATGGGAAACATCCTCGAAGGGGAGGCCAATATGTAAGACATAAGTCAGGTGTTTCACATCATCAGGGATTCCAAAATAATCATACTTTTAATAACCAAGGAAATAATTCAAGGCAACAACTTCAGTAAAGTAGTGCTCGCACTCAAGAAACACCTAATAAAAGGGTCAAATTTATGAAAGCGGCTCCCACTAATGGATGTTGGACTTGTGGAGGACCTCATTATGAAAGAGATTTCCCTACAAAGAATACTGAAGAAAAATCAGAGCAGGAACAAGCCACTATTAGAGATATGGGTAGGGCCCATAAGATTCATGCAGTGTTGCAGAATCACCAAGTCGAGCATCAATCTACTGTACTTGAAGCATCTGGTAAGCTAAATGGTATGGATGTTACTATTTTGATTGATCCTGGTGCAACTGAAAGTTTTATTTCTCCTAATGCTTTATTGAAATGTAAATTAGTGGCAATAGAGCAAGATGATTTCGATTAGGTTGAGATGGCCTCAAGACGATCTCAAAAGGTTGACTGCTTAGTGAAAGAGTGCCCTTTAGACCTATGAGTGTGTGTCACACATGTGAATCTTTATGTGATGCCACTTGGTTACTATGATGTGATAATTGGGATGGACTAGCTTGAATCCCGCTGGGTTGTGCTTGATTGTCGAAGCAAAACCATTCATTTTTTGAGTGATGAGGGTCAATCTAGGGTTCTCCATGGAAAAGAAGACCTGTTTCCTTAAGACTTATCTCATTCTTGCAGATGAAGCGAAGTATTAGAAAAAAAATGTCAAATGTATGTTGTAATGACTTTAAATGAGGAGAGATTTAGTCCTTTGAACAATATCCTTTCCTTTCAGAATTCTCTGATGTCTTTCCAGAGGATTTGCTTGCTTTACCTCCGAAGCGTGAGATTGACTTCTCCATTGAGCTTAAGCCCGGTACTGAACCTATATCCAAAGCTCCCTACCAAATGTCTATTGTTGAACTTCGTGAGTTGCAAGTGCAACTTCAAGAGTTATTGGATCGGGGTATGATTAGACCTAGTGTTTCACCTTGGGGAGCTCCTGTGATATTTTTAAAGAAGAAGGATGGATCCCTTCGGCTCTGTGTTGATTACAGGCAAATGAATCAATTAACTATTTGAAATCAATATCTTTTGGATCGCATTGATGATCTATTTGATCAAATGAAGGGAGCCACTGTATTCTCCAAGATCGATCTTTGATCAGGATATCATCAACTTAGAGTTAAAGAAGAGGATATTTCCAAAACTGCTTTTCGAACTCGTTTTGGTCATTATGAGTTCGTGGTTGTTCCCTTTGGGTTATCTAATTCCCCAGGATTTTTTATGAGTCTGATGAATGGTGTATTTCGGAAGTACTTGGACAAATTTTTACAAGTGTTCCTTGATGACATCATAATCTATTCAAATTCCCCCGAAGAGCATGAGCAACACCTAAGAGTGGTATTGCAATGCTTAAGAGAAAATAATATTTATGCAAAAAATTCCAAATGCTTTTTTTTTCAATCAAAGATCCATTATCTTGGACACATTATCTCCAGTGAAGGAATTTCAGTTGACCCAACAAAGATCGATGCAATTTTAGGATGGAAAACACCCTCTAATGCACATGAAGTGCGTAGTTTCATGGGTATGGCAGGATACTATCGGAGATTTGTTGAAGGGTTTTCAAAAATAGCCATCACAATCACTTCATTGCTTCAGAAGGGAGCGCGATTTAAGTGGGGAGATGAGTGTGAGCAAGCTTTTTCCAAGCTCAAGCAATTTTTGACTACAACTCTGATACTGAAGGTTCCAGATATGGATAGACCATTTATAGTATGTACAGATGCGTCAAAAGATGGATTGGGTGCCATTTTATCACAAGATGGTAGGGTGATTGCATATTCCTCTAGGAAGTTAAGTCCTCATGAAGAAAACTATGCAACCCATGATCTGGAACTAGCAACCATAGTTCATGCCTTGCGACTTTGGCGACATTATCTGGTGGGAAAGAAATTTGAATTGAAAATAGATCATAGAGGTTTGCAACATATATTTACTCAAAGTTATCTTAATGCTAGACAAAGAAGGTGGTCAGAACTCCTAAGTGAATATGATTTTGACATAACTTACATCAAGGGTACATTGAACAAAGTAGTTGATGCACTTAGTCGAAGGCTATTCTTGTGATGATGATGGAATGGTGAGATTTATGAAAAGAATTGTAGTCCCAAATCAAGATGGGCTTCGTGAGTTCATTTTGAAAGAAGCTCACCATGAAGTATATATGGCTCACCCAGGAGTCCAAAAGATGTATGCTGATTTATAGAAAATTTTCTTTTGGACAGGCATGAAAAAGGATGTAGCAAATTTTGTGGCAAAGTGTTTGGAATGTCAGCTAGTTAAAGCAGAGCATGGTAATCCAGCAGGATTGATGCAGCCGCATAACATCCCTGAGTCCAAATGGGAAGAAATATCTATGGAATTTATTGTTGAATTACCTGAAACAACCAAAAGGCACAACTCCATTTTGGTGGTGGTGGATAATCTTACTAAGAGTGCCCATTTTATACCTCTTAGAGATACTTACAAAGCAGCTGAAATAGCACAAGTATTTATAAAGGAGATCGTTAGACTTCATGGTTTTTCGAAGAAAATCATATCAAACAGGGGCTCTATATTCACAAGAATATTTTGGACTAGTTTCCAGGGAGCTCTTCAGACACAATTAAATTTTAGTACAGCTTATCATCCAGAAACTGATGGTCAAACTAAAAGAGTAAATCAAGTGTTGGAGGATATGCTTCGAATGTATGTAATGGATCAACAGTCTAAGTGGGAATATTATCTTCCTCTTGTGGAGTTTTCTTACAATAACAGTTATCACCGATCTCTTGGAATGGCCCCTTATGAGCTATTGTATGGAAGACCATGCAGAACACCTTTAAGTTGGGATAGATTAGAGGATAGAATGTCTGTAGGTCCTAAAATTCTTCAAGAAATGGAAGAACAGGTGTGTCATATAAGACAAAGATTAAAGGAGGCATAGGATAGACAAAAGAGCTATGCTGATATGCATAGAATGGATCATAGTTTGAAAGAGGGGAAATTTTTTTTCTTCAAGTAAAACCTCAGAAAATATCTATTATATTTGGGAAAGTATCTAAGCTCTCTCCTCATTTTGTTGGGCCTTTTGAGATCATCGAAAGGATAGGACTTGTGGGATATCGTCTTGCTCTACCACCATTTTTTCATCACATGCATGATGTATTTCATATTTGAGTGTTGCGTAAGTATGTTCATGATCCTTCTCACATTTTAGATTGGCATCAGTTATAGGTAACAGGTGAGGGGACTCTGAAGGCAGAGCCAGTTTTCACTTTGTACCATCGCACTCGACAGCTCAGACGTCATATGGTGGAGCAAGTAAAGGTCCAATGGGACCCATACAGTTCTAGTTCCGCCACTTGGGAAGATGCATCTTCTATGCGTCTGGAGTTTCCATTTTTGTTTAATCAAACTTCGAGCCAAGTTTACTCCAAGAGGGGGAGTATTTAGTGTCCTATTCTTCCTAGTATATTTTTGTCACTCCTATTAAGGGCTATTTTTTATGAGTTCTATATATATGGAATATTGATCACTAGATTGAGGAATAACATTTTATATAAATGATTTTATTTCCTCTTTATGTTTATGTATGTCATAGTGATCACTACATTGGGTAACAATGTTTTATATCCATGGTTTATGTATGGAAGATTGACCATTGGTTTGGGAAAAATGTTTTATATAGTTTTATTTTCCCTTATGTGTGGTATATTTGATTATGTGTTTTATATGATGTCATGCATATGTCTCTCTTTTTGCGTCTGACTTGTGTATCAGGTGTATGACATGGATGGAGAACCTGGATTGAGACACATAGACCCATGGATGCTCATGGTTACGTGGAAAAAAAAGTGGTTAAATTATGATTTATGGATGATACATGACTTGCATGATTATATATATGTATAACATTGTACTAAGCAGGATGTGGTAGGGGACCTGATCATTTTCCAACAAGGATAAATGACTGTGGAAGTCATGCACCATTCATGGTAAAATGTGGTTAAGTTAATTTCATTATGAAATTCATATGATTCCTTTGATCTGTGATATTGTGATGTATGCAGGTCTTCGAACAATGCCTTACCAACGAACCATCAAATGGGTAAAAGCTCACAATCAGTATCATAAGAAGAAACACAGAGTTTCAAAGCATAGTAGATGAGAAATCATGGAAATTAGGGTGTGGAGTCCTAAATCCAAGAAATATAAAGACATGGAGTCTTGTATATTTAGGGCGTGGAGTCCTAAATATTTAAAAAGATCAAGTTATGGAATCTTATATCTTTGGAGTAGATCAGGGCGCAGAGTCCTCAATCTACTAAGGCACGGAGATGCATGAAATAGGGGTGCGAAATCCCTATTCTCCGAAAGAAAAATAACACTCATGGATAAATTTCCTTAAATAGAATCTCAATCTGACAATTTTGGAATGAATTTATAAAATTAGAAAGTCATGTCTAGCATCTCAAGCATGACTTTCCAAAAATAGTAAATATCCTTGCATAAATTGGTAATCAAGTATAGTTGAAGGAAATTAAATTAACTTATCTTTAATCAATCCTAATAGTTCAATTTTGACTTAATCCTCAATATTATTAGTATTATCATTATCTTCTATGAGACTATGATATTTTATTAAAAGGGAATTACAAATTAACTTTATCTATTCATTCAATTCACACCTATCTCTTTCATGACTCTCATGGCTCTATGTAACTCTCTTTATTTCAAATATTACATTGCGCTCTCTTTTATGCACTCATCAAGGAATGGCATATTCCTCTTACACTCATTAAAGATATGTCATAAAATATTCCTCTTACACTCTCTTTAATGCATATGTTACACTCTCGTTAAATAAGGCATGCATACCTCTCCTTAAAGGCATAAGTTACACTCCTCTAAATGGAATACAATGCATGCATATTACTTCTCCTTTATGACAAGAATTGGTTTCTCCTCCTATATATGAGTCTCATGTATTCTCACTTGGGAGAAGGGGGTGATGCCAAGAGTGGAAGAGACTTGAGGAAGGTTGTGAGAGATATGGAGAGTATCCAATTTCTTCCAAAACAAATCTAGATTCCTTACTAATCTACTAAGTTTCTATTGAGGTTGAACATAAGTGGTATTTAGAGGAAGTGAAAACTATCTTCCTGAGTTGCCTTGCATCTCTCTCTCTCTCTACTATTGTATTGTGGTATTTGTTGTGAGCGTTTGTAGCTCGGGGGTTCCAGGGGGAGAAGTTATTCCTGGATATGGTTGGGAGGAAAACCGGGTGGTTCATGCTGAGTTGGTAAGGATATTGGCATTCGAGCATAGTCTTATTGGAGCTGGAGCATACATCCATCCTCTTGGAGTTGTACAAATTCACTGTCAGGTATGTGGGTCAAATTATATTATGCATTTTTGTAGTTTATTTCATAAGATTTTTCTTGTTTGGTTGTTTGCTGAAACTTACATGTATATGAAGTGTTGCACACCAAATGTGAGGAAATTTCGTAATGATAGTTGAAGTATTTTCTTATATAGCGTTGAATCGATTGAAAGAAAGTCCTAATGGATGAATATTATAGGCTGTCATGAATTGAATGAAAATGTTTTAATGGCTTAATTTCTGTTCTCCTCCTCTTTTTACAGCTCTAGATAAGTTTTCATACTATGTGTTTGATAGAAGTCATAAATGAGATTGTAGGATTCTTGGGTAGTTGTTGTTTTCAAGAATCGCATTTCTGGGCATACCTGTTGTGATTCAACTCCACTTCAGGGGGGGTATCTGTACCAACAGACCATTTCACCCCGACTTTGATTTCAAAAATCAAGGTTTCAGACATCGATTCCCAAATCTGCTCTGTTTTTCTGATTTTTTGTTGCATGTAGAACTGCCTGTTGTTTTGTTTTGTTGTTTGGTTCTTTTTATATTGGATCTGCCTAATAATTTATATTGATGAATCTGATATAGGCTAACCACTTGGAAATTGTGTTTAAATTATAAATTTTTAATAATTTGAAAATTTAAATAACCATATGGCAACTTGTTTTATGACTGCCAACTATTTGTCAAAATTCCCCAATGGTTGTACCTTACAACATTGTGAGCTATGTTTGAAAATCCTTATTATTTATATTCATTGGTATAGATTCAAAAATGAATATGGCTGATAGTCTACTAATATCTTAAGTTCAATTATTGACACTACTTATAAAAAAAAATGAAGTCATGTAACTTTGGATTCATGTTAGCTAATTGTTGTGAAAACACCTTAAAGAGATAATGGTTGTAAGTGTTTGACAAAATGCCTCAATGGTTGTACATCTCATACTTGTAAATTGGTTTTCATAATGTTCAATGGTTGCATCTAATTACATTTATGAATCGTCCATAAAACAAAAAGGCTTAAGTTAATTTAAGATTTGCAATCAAGGTATTTCTAGTGTAATAACTCCTTTGAGTTAAAGGGTCTTGCTGAAAAGTCAAAATTACGGTAACTAATTTGTTGCAATATTAGCTCACATATGAATTCCTAATTATGGGATGCCAACCCTATATAATTTAAATTATCCTTTTAAGAAAATAATTCATAAGCATGTTATTAGTCGCTCTTGAACACATTTTATTACAACGGAATTAACAATTAGCTTATTGTAAATTGTGGTTCATAAAGGTTGAAATTTATTCATCCCACTAAATAATTTATATTTTAAAGTGATTTTAGTCTTGAGAAGCAAGTATTATGGTTGTATTTTTTAAATCTTGATAAACCTTGAATTTTGTAGCTTTGAAGATAAGTTGGTAGAATTTAGGGTGTAGTGTAAAGGTCACCAATAACTTCTATAAAAAAAAAAAAAAAAAACAAAAAAAAATAAAAGAAAAAAAAATATCGCATTTTGATTTAATATAATATTTCTCTATGATAATTATGGTAGGTAAGGTGGGACATTACGTTAAACTCAGTTAAGTAAGTTAAACTCAGTTGTGCTAGTTGTAACTAGTTGTAACTAAAGATACACTAGTGAGAGATAAGTGAATTAAATATTAAATTAATTCACATGGAGTGATCTCACATGCAACTGAATATTTACTACTGTTAACTACATGCATGTCAGATCCAGTGGAGACCTAGTTGAGAGATAGATAAAAGGGACAGTTTGACTATCAGTTGTGACTATAGTGGGTGCACAAGTGCAACCAAACACGTATTGGAGATGCCAATGAGGATTGCGCAGTCAAGGAAAGGCAAGATCAAATTCATTCAGGGATTGTGATCAGCAGACATTGCGTAGTGGAGGTAGGCTGTTAGGAGGCAGTAAATTGGTGCATGTTTATGCCAATTTTTGTATGAGAGTGTGAGACGATTGTACATTGTACTGAGAGCTCTTGGAATAGAGTTTTGTATGAGATTGTTTCATGATCCATGATATATACATAATATATGATAGTGGGGTTTTTAGCTTTATTCTTTCCCAGTAAAAACATCAGTGTTATGTGTGATTGATATTTATTCATGTGTTTGCAATTGGCGATTAAATTTCCACAAATATTTAAATATAAGGATTATGTATTTAATAGTGGCATATCATTGTTAGATTAGGAGAATCCAGAAATACATAATTGTATTAAAATTTCTACATTTTCTTCGTAAAATAGCCATATCCATAAAGAACCCTGGATCTGAAATATTTTCATCTTTACCTTTGAATGATATCACGTCTGGTCACATCTATCGCATTTCGGCATTCCATAGGTTTTACGTTATAATCCTCCTTTTCCTCCTCCGATGCGATTTATTCACAAAAAGGCCTTATTATGGATTTGAAAACCTTTGCAATTTAACTCTGAAACTACATCACATCCACCCCTTATCGCATGTCACAATATTTAGCTCATAGCAATAACAAGTTTCCTCTTATCATATGCGATATGTGATAGCATCGCATCACAAACCGCTCTTCTTATTGCATCGCAACTTAAAATAATTAACTTGCGATGAATTAACATATAAATATAAGAATCACCAATAGTGATGTGTGGTATGTGAATGTGTCCCACGCCAGAGTTTATGAAATCACGATTAGCATTTATTTTTTTCTCATCATGAGGTTCTTCTACTAAATTTTCACCATTAGGATATCGCATCCGTTACTCTTATCGCATTTTTCACTTCGGCATTTTAACATGATTCTTGAGTGCTTATCCTCCTGAGCTTGCGATGTGCGATATGTAGGCTAGGTCCACGTCATCATGCCATGTTGCCTTGCCGCTTCACTGCCATGTAATCACCACGTCATTTCCATGTCACTGCCATGTCATTGCCACGTCACTTCCACATAATCTCCACGTCACTGCCACGTTATCTTGCAATGTCATCTCCTGCACTTCACATTTCACAATTTCTGTGTCTTATCTCATTACCACTTAAAGAAATTAACTTGCAATAACTTAACATATAACCATATAAAAAAACACCGATAGCGATATGCAATCACATTGGATCACAAACTCTTCACATTATCACAACTTCGCAAGTTTATATCTCTTCCATTAACCGTTATACCATATCGCATGCGCTATGCGATACGCATAAGGACCTCCACTCGACATGTGTCCACTTTGGAATTTTCACAATTTAATCTATGATGAGATCTTAACCATCCATATCTCAACCTTTATTTCTGTGATAAGATTCTGACCGTCCATCTCAAGATGCATATTAAAATTTATTTGCGATTTGTGGGGTCAGGTCTTCTATTACGATTGCGATTTGCAGTGAAGCCTCTGAACAATATTCTATACGGATATTTGCACAACTCGATCCTGACCTGTGCACTGTTCTAGACGTAATCAATAGCCCGACTCTTGATATTTTTCTGAACTTAAAATAACACTACTCGACCCAAATTTGTTGCCTTTGCTGCCTTTTCTGCCTTTTCTCTTTTGCTTCCTTTGATCCTTTGTTGCATTTGCTCCTTGAAAAAGATTCTAATGCTACTCCTTGACTTTTTACTCCTCCTCTCTACTCCTTCACCTTAATGATAATTCTGGTGTTGATCCATGCCTCTTTGCTACTCCTCTACCTCTCTTTTACTCGTTGCTTCTCCCATGCCTCTTTGCTACTCCTCTGCCTCTCTTTTACTCTTTTCTTCTCCCATGCCTCTTTGCTACTCCTCTGCCTCTCTTTTACTCTTTTCTTCTCCCATGCCTCTCTTTTATGCTTCTCTACTTAAATTTTTCCTTATTTGCCTTATTTCTCCTTTATACCCCAGCTGATCCTGATATGCTCCTTTCTTCTCAATGATAATTCTGGTGTTACTCCTTTTGGTTCCTTTGCCATCAATGACAATATTTCCAACACCATCAAGTTGATAAAAGTGTGAAGAAAAACAATTTATTAGTAAGGCAGACACATTTTTTTTTCAAATACTTTCTTAAATGAAAAGTGATTCATTTTTTTTAAAAGGGGAATCCTATGTTATATTGTGATTTTTTTTTAAAGGGGAATTCCAAAGGTATTAAAATGTGGTAATAAGATTTTAGAAAAGGGTGCTTGCAATGTGCAAAGAGAACATCAAAAGCTCATATATATATATTTTTAAAAGATCTTTATTTTTTAGGAAAAATATTTCTTTAAAAAAACAACCGATAGTCAAATTTGTTTTTTATGAAGAGGGTCTATTAAAAAAAACAAAAGGGGTGGTATTCAGATAAGTTGTGGGTATATATGAAAGCTTTGTGAAAATTTCTCCTTCGTAGAAAAATTGTACATTTGTCTATTTTATGAAAGTTATGAAGTAGAGAAGTCACTATTTATACAAATTGATTTACTTGTTGATTCACAGTCATTGAATTCTCAAAAAATGGGAAAATCCATGAGGATGAGAAGGTCAATGCAACAACAAGAGATGTTTGAAAATTTTGTGAAAATTTTGGAAACGAAAAGGAGTTTTAGTGTAAGGGGGGTTGAATATGAATAGTTTGGTGAATCCCATTGTGAAAAACCACAAGTGGATGAAAATTTGGTGAATCTAGTTGGTGAGCCCTTGTATTGCACCAAGAGTGCTACAACTCCCAAGGGCTCTTCAACTCAAATTATCAACCCGAGGTTCATACAAACTTAGCGATGAAAATGCTATATGCACAATAGGTTGGATTCTACTCATGCCACCCTCAATCATGTCATTAGATTAAAGTTTTCAAGGAAAATTCCTCCTACTTAACTACAGTTAAATTTTCATGATGAAAGCACAATTGAAAACTCGTTCTAACTATGAAAGTGAAAATGCCATGTGTTCAACTTGTAGATGCTAATTAAAATTTCATGAAATGAAAATGGATAATCTACTCATAAAATTAAAGCTACTCTATCTTTCATAATTCATAAATTAGTAACATAATTGCATGTATCATCTATCTAATTCATACTTTCTTGAAAATCAGAAATCTAACTTGTATCATGCTTATGATTAAAACACTAATTCTACTCTATTTTTGAGTGAGGAAAAGGAATGGTTGGAGTGGTCTAGGAGCTTATCTCGATCATAAAATCACAACTTGAGGTCATTATTCATCTTGAATGAGTTAAGGTTGAACTGGAGAGAAAAAAGGATAGGGAAAATGGTGTTACAAGCTTGCTACAAGTGCTGCTACAGGACATCATGTATTACTACAGGAGGACTTGTAATATTATAGGAGGGGCTTTGAGAGTCTTCTTAGGGTGGCGATGATGTCTTGAGGGCATGAAGAGGTGGATGAAGGTAGGAGAGAGTGGAGGAGCTTGGGGAAGACTCCTAGCCAACCTGATCAAGTGCTCAATATAAAAGCTCAAAAATGAAAGTGCTCAGAATTGATTGGAAACTGAGTGAAAGTGAAGATATCGTCGCCAGGAATCCAACGCAATTTGTTTCGTCGAAAACGGAGTCAGGATGAAGAAGATAGAGCCTGCTATTCGTTTTTCTAAACAACTAAAAAATTTGTAGAACAGTGACAGGTTGATGACATGGCAGCCCAGTCAGCATACATGGTATATTCTGGGAATATTCTTTAGTTTTTCACAGTGGCACCATTTGCTGAATTGGTTTGAAGATGAATTTTTTTTATATCTTCTCCTAAGGTTGAATTCATTTTTTTTATATGGTTAGGGACAACCCAACTAGAGGCTGACACGTGGTGCATTCAAGGGTTGCCACGTGACCCCTCTATTGAACCCTATCAAAGGTCAAATTTTAGTTTACCATGGTGGTTGAAATTTTTTATGATATGCATAAGTCTGAAATCATATAAGCAAAGTTCGAATTCGAATTATATATCAGCATTGGCATATTATACCAAATTTTAATTATTATATATAAACCAAATTTTTTAACTTTGGTAAAGAGCACACCATATTATGGAGAAAAATTCATGCTCTAACGGGTGGAGGTCAGGGTCAACCCCATGACCTCCCCTGCACCAATGCACCAGCCTACTGCCATACCACCAACACCATCATATTAGACCTTGCTATATATGGCCACCAACATATATTTAAATTTCAAATGTTTTGATAGCGGGGTTTTGGAGGGGGCCAACCCCCTCCCCATGAGACCATCCACTAGACCACGGTGGGAGCGGAAAATAGAGCATGGAGATTATTTTTAATAAGAAGGTTTAATACCCCTTAATCCTTGGTTAAATGCACTAAGCATTTTTTTAATCCAGATTATTGTAATTGCGCTTATAGTGCTAATTGCACTTATCCACAGTTAAGTGTAGTCTTAGCATTAACTAAACAGTGGATTAAACTGATGGAATTTTTTATGAACCCACCATTTTAGGAGCTGTCCCCAAATTTGGTGCTCTTAACCTGAGTCTTCTCCAGTTTTAGGGGCAGTTTACTAGGGAAAACAGTTTTGGCCATATCTTGAGCAATTTTCAACCAAATTGGGAGCAAGAAGAGTCATTCTGATAGATTTGGACATTCTGGACTCATTGAAGCAGGTTTCAGGAGATGTAGGTGAATGTAAACATCAATTTTTTCACTTTTTAGCTAATATATAGGCCCAAGCCATGGAAGCTGGACCAAGGAGATGTAGCCCAGGAGGCTTGAACTCCTTCATCAAAACAATGTTTTGATGGATCAATTGTGATGGTTTGTTGTACTTGTTTTTTTTGTCGTTCAACATTTTTTATTCATGCTTTATGCTATTGAATTTAATTTAAAAACTTAGCCCATTTACATGTTTCACGCACATAAATACCAAGGAAACCTATGGACATAAAGCATAAGATCAACAAATAAATTTTAAATATGAAGATCAAATTGTCATAGCAAAACTAACATTCAAATTCAGATCATGTTTGGTATCAGAGCACAGGGTTTCTAAGGTTATTTGCTTGATAGTTTCTTGAGTTTTGTGCAAGTAGAGTTTTAATAGTTGCAAATTTGTGATGTTGACAAGGTTACCGTTGCATAGAGCTGAAGGGAAACTATAGGTTGCAAGCCCTTAGATTAGGACCAGAAGAAGGAGAACCATAAGGGCACCATCTGCACCCAAATTTCCACTCACAATTTCACTTGAAGCACTTCACGTTTTATTTGAAGAAGCTGAGATTGAAGAGGTACAAGTTGCTCAAGAAGTTGATTTGATTGAAGAGGTACAAGAATCATAAGCTGAGCTTGAATCCACAGCCATCATGTTAGGTGTCGGAGAAATTGAAGGTCATTCAGAAGAGGATGATGTCAAGAAATACTTCAATTACATAAAGGGAACGGTTAAAATTATGTTGGATGCATTTACTGCTGGGATGGCAGGAGAAGGTTCTAAGCCTCCACATGGAGAAGGAAATTCAAATGATAAGAAGGATGAAGGAAATGATTCAAAGGGTTGTGCAGGAAATACACCTCCATATCCAAGATTTTCATCATCATCCTCATCTTCTCCATCAGCATCATCTTCCACTTGCACGACCAAAACTACCCATACTCATTAAAATACCACAAGAGGAAAAACACCATTACTCAAACTTGATGTCAAATTTGAGCTTCCAATGTATAATGGCGAGATAAATTCAAAAATATTTGACAATTGGATATGTCAATTGGAGGTGTACTGCAAGATTCAGAACCTTCATGAAGATAACATAAAGTCTTAAAGACTCAATTGAATTCTATGAGGATGGAAGGATCTGCACTTTTATGGTGGGAATCAAGGACTCAAAAAATATTAAAAGCTACGGTAAGATCTCTATGTCCTGGTCAATTTTTATTGCTGCCATTAAAAGAAAATTATATCCCTTAGGCTACATGCAAAATTCCATTATCGAATAGCAAAATTTTAGAAAATTTAAAGGCAAAAGTGTGCAATATTATACTCATGAATTTAGGATAAGAGCTCTTATTTTGGGTATTAATTTATATTCTCAAGAAACTTTGTTAAATTACATTGGGGTTTTGCACAGTTACCGTAGGCACACTATTCTCATGTTTAATCCCACAAACATAGATGAGGTTTGTGTTCAAGCCACACAATTAGAAGCAAGAGGGAAATAGAACATAGATGAGAAAAGTGATAGTGAGGGTAAAGGAAAGGGCAAGTTTTATGGAATAGGATAGATAAATAGCTCTGTAAAAAGAGAGAAAGAAAAAATCACATGTAAGCTTTGTTTGAAGACTTAACATGATGAAGACCACTATTGGAAACTTCATCCAGAGTTGAAGCCAAACAAACTGAAAACCAAAGAAAATAGAAAAATTGTTACTATATATTGAACATGACTTAGGGTCAAATTCAGGAGACGAGAAAAATATTGCAGCCATGGTTTTGAAAGGTAAGCATATATCAAGAACTAGTTCTTCAAATTGTTCGAATGTCACTCAAGATGAAGATATAATAATATGAATTTTCCATATTAGAGTTGTCTCTAAAGATACAAATATATACACACTTTTTGATAGTGGGTCACAAGATAACTTGATTTTCGAAGACTTGGTTAAGCAACTAGACCTTGAAACTGTTAGACATCCAAGACCTTATCCTTTTGGGTGGATATACAAAAATGAAAACTTGCAGGTTACAAGGAAGTGCATACTAAGATTTGCCATCAATTCAAACTTTCTTGATGAAGTTGAACTTGATGTGGTGTTGCTTGTGATATCAGGTAATTGTATTGGGAAGTCTTTATCTTTATGATAGGAAAGCAATATTTCATCGCCATGAGAATAGTATCACTTTTTTAAATATGGATTTGAGTACATAGTTAGAGTGCATAAGAAGAAGATAAGTTTGTCTCTTATACATGAAGGAGAAATGAAGAGGATAGTGAATGCAAGTCAGAATTTTACATTGTTGATGATCAAACAAAGAGATGTTTTGAATCAAACCTTTCAAAAAGATGCATAAAATGAACAAGTTGATTCCATTAAGGTTTCTTATGATTGTAATAAGATGTTTCATGACTCTAACAGGTTTCCTTGGAAATGAGGTGAACAATATGTAAAACATTTGCAGCAGTCAACATCAGTGTTGAGAAGTGTTGGAAACAAGATGTCGGTGCAAGAGAGTGAAAAGGTAAAAGAGAAAGTGACAAAGCATATTGAAAAATAAGGCATGGGTTCCACAAGTGCTTGTAGTTTGTTTCCAAAGGGTACATGGCAATGGCTAAGATACTTGGTCAAGATTTGACGCAAGTAAAAATAAATATCAGTTAAGAATCACCAAGGCAACAGTGGACAAGATGCTATAGTTTTTAAGTTTCCATTAACTGATGACCAAAGTAGGAACAAGTGTGTTTCAGCAAGAATAGATTGCTTCTCTATAAATTCATGGAAATTTTAGCATGATGGTGTCAATGAAAGTAAGAGAGGGTCACAAGAACAAGGAAAAAGTTAAGTTTATGTGAAAAGCTCCAATTGATGAAAATGGGAAAATTTCAGTGGATAGAGACTAGAAGGGTGACGTAATGGTACCCTCATCCACATGATCAGTAATAAAAGATATTTTTGGGTCCAAAATAATTATAGTAGGGAGGAATGATCAGGTGCTCTGTATAAAAGCTCAAAAATGAAAGTGCTCAGAATTCATTGGAAACTGAACAACATTGAATAACTCATTTCCAGAAATTTGACACAATTCGTTTAGTCGAAAACAGACCCTGGATGAAGAAGATAGAGCCTTCTATTCATTTTCCTAAACAAATAAAAAATTTGCAGAATAATGACAGGTTTATGACATGGCAGCCCAGTCAGCATACATGGTATATTCTGGGAATATTCTTCAGTATTTCCCAATGGCACCGTGACAAGTGTCACAGCAAGATTCCTTGAATTGGTTTGAACCCGAATTAGTTTGAAGGTGAAATTTTTTATATCTGCTCCTAAGGTTGAATTCAATTTTTTTTTATATGGTTAGGGACAGCCCAACCAGAGGCTAACACGTGGTGAACCCAGGGGCCGCCACATGCCCCTTATGGTGGACCCTATCCAAGGTTGAATTGTAGTTTAACATGGTGGTCGAAATGTTTTATGAAAAGCCAAAGTCTGAAATCATATAACCAAAGTCTACATTCGAATTATATATCAACATTGGCATATTATATCAAATTCGAATTATTTTATATATACCAAGTTTTTTTAACTTTGGTAAATAGCATGTCATATTACGAGGCAAAATTCATGTTCAGATGGGTGGAGGTCGGGGTCAACCCCATGATCTCCCCCGCACCAACACACCAGCCTACTTCCATACCATCATATTCGACCTTGTTATATATAGCCGCCAAAATATATTTAAATTTCAAATGTTTTGACAATAGGGGTTTTGAGGGGGCCAGCCCCGCGAGCCAACCCCCTCCCCATGAGACTATCCACCAGACCATGGTAGGAGCAAAAATTAGAGTGCAGAGATTATTTCTAATAAGCGGATTTAATACCCCTTATTCCTTGGTTAAAATGCGCTAAGTTTTTTTTTTTTAATTTGGATTATTGTAACTGCTCTTATAGCGCTAATCGCACTTATCCAAAGTTAAGTGCAGTCTTATCATTAATTAAACAATGGATTGAATTGGAAAAAACTTTGGTAGACCCACCATTTTAGGAATTTCCCCCAAATTTGGCGCTCTTAACTGGAGTCTTCTCCAGTTTTAGGGGCATTTCACTAGGGAAAATGCTTTTGGCCATATCTTGAGCAAGTTTTGACTAAATAGGGAGCAAGAAGAGTCGTTTATGATAGATTTAGACATTATGGACTCATTGAAGTATGTTTCAGGAGCTATAGGTGAATGTAAACAACAATTTTTTCACTTTTTAGATAATACAAAGGCCTAAGCATTGGAAGCTAGACCAAGGAGATGTAGCCCAGGAGGGGTGAACTCCTTCATCAAGAAATTGTGTTTATGGATCAATTGTGATGGTTTTTTGTACTTGTTTTTGTTGTTGTTCATCATTTGTTATTCATGTTTTGTGCTCTTGGATTTAATTTAAAAACCCAACTCATTTACTTGGTTGACACACATAAACACCAAGGAAAACTATGAACATAAAGCATAAGATTGATAGATAAATTTTAAATCTGAAGATGAAATTAGCACAACAAAAATAACATTCAAATTTAGATCACAACCCGAGGACCTCTCAAAGGTCTGTCTTGCACTAAGATAAATTTCCATGGTGTCCTAAATTTCCTAAGCAGAGAGACTGGGGAAAAAAAGTCTTGGGAGAAGAATTTAGGGATGGAAAGAGAAGATGGAGAAGTACAAAATGGAGGAGAAATAGGTGCACTACCCTACAGATCAACATAGCCCTGCAACCATCCGTATAATTACATTCATTGATCATTAACACAATGATATAAAATATGATGGAAAAGATGAGTTGAATTTGAATAACATCTATTTTTTTCCATAACACTACTATGGTCACTAAACTAACTCTTAAGTTACTAAAAGTAAATATGAAGAAGAAAAAATAACATCTATCTATTTCCAAGATATCATAAACACAATGTTTTTGGACTAAGATTGTGAATCCTACCAACCATTCTCCCACAAGGGAGGTGATGTAGAAGCTTGCAATCACATGTTTTTATAGCTTAATCTCTAATGTAATAAAATAAAGCTATGAAATTATTGGAACTAAGAATAAAACAAAACTACAAAAGATGGACCAAAGCCTCTGGGTTGGGCCCTAACCTAAGTGTCTTAGCCCCCTGAAACTAACTCAGATGCAACTTAATAACCAACTTCTCATTATCAGAAAGTAATAGTTGTATATTCACTTGAAAGCTAAAAATGGCAATGTCAAGTTCTGAGCTCAATAGCTACTCCTAATTGAATCAAAACTTTGAATCCTAATGAGCTTTTCATCTTGTTTATTTATATAAAAGGGTATCTAATAGAATCTACCTTGAAAATAGGAGTGATTTCCTCCTTGATCTTGGAAATGGTAGATTTGGTTCCTCTTGAGCTTCACTTGCACTAGGAGTTACTCACTTGTCAATAAATTCAAACTGGTGAGAGAGGATGTTGTGATCCCAAGCCAAATTAGGGAGTTAAGGAGGTGGAAAAAATCCCTAGATTCTCTCTTAATTGCTTCCATCAAGCCCTTGCATATTAAATGCCTAAAAAATACTTCTATTTCCTGCAATTAAACCACATTAGGCCACATACTATGACAAACAATTTTTATTCTTTTTAATAAGCATATTATAACCAAAAATGTGAATTACTATGATAAAAGGATAGTTTGAAGGTTGGAGGATGGAATAATGATCTTCAATGTATACTTGTTGATGGGACTCATCATCACCCCTATATTGAAGGTTTTTCTCATCCTCTGAGAAATTTAGTCATCCATGTGAAGCTCATTCATGAATCTGATGGCCTCTCTGACACTGCAAGGCACCTAATATGGTGTTCCCTCTGGTGGGTAAAAACCTACATTTGTCTTTATCTCAGTCCATTCCTTCTACTCTTCTGTTTGGTTCCTTCCTTCTTGTAAGCCTAGCGATGAGGGTGTACTGAGTTTGAGTCTTATCAAATTTATCTTCATCCTATGCATGAATCTCTTGTACAATGGTGTTATCTCTAAGGCATTCCTTAGCATTTCAGGGGAGTGATATTCTCCAACTTGTAAACTGTGGGGAAAGGCATGCCATATTCTTTGGAAAGCTTACAGAATTTTTGTTACCATCATTCTAAAATTTTCTTCAAAGTGTATAATGGATTTCTCCTATGTTGTAATGTATTTGGGTGCTAAATCAACATTAGAGGAAATGAGGTTATGATTTTTTATGACATCCTTATGGCTTACTAGCTCTGCTCTAACATAAAATTGCTCCTTCTCTTCCTTTTTCATTACCTTTTCCACTTCCTCAACCCTTGTCTCTTCATGAGTCAACCAAGATGCTAAAGCCATTGGCTTCATGTCTCCCAATCTTGAATTGGGATCCCATAAATTAAGATATGTCAAAAATAAATTTTGCATATAGAATTCAACTAAATTTTATGTGTCTTCCATACTAGTTTGTTTGCAAAACTCAATAAAATTCTTGTAGTATTGAAAAATGGAAAGGCTCATATTATGCTAAAAAAATTTGAAATGCAACCACTGTTATTTGAGTAAGAGAGCATAATATTTTTATGGTTTCTTTCATTATAGGGCTCGAATAGAGAGACTTTCCATGGTGGAAATTTGTGTTTCTTTCTCATGCAACCTCTCTCTCAACCTTGTTTTTTCTTCCTGTAGCTGCTCCTTCATAAAATACTCCCTTAGTCTCAAATCAGTCAATTCATTGCCCATTTCAGTGACTTTCTCCTCCATGAGGCCCACATCTTTCATATTCTTGGATTTGGAAATTTTCATCCACCTATGATTTTTGCCTATCTCTATCTCAAGCTAGTAAAGTTGTGGAATTGAAAATCTTTCAGGCATAATCTTTCCTCCTTCAATAAATTTGTAGTGGGACTCCAGGCTAGGTTGAAGATCAGAAACTTGAAGCTCTTGGAGGCCTTTTTCAACTGAATTTAAGGTCGATGACCCTTATTGTGGCTCCTTTTTCTACTCCTGTAACATCCCCTTGTTCCTCCTGTAGCATCCTTTTTTTCTCCTATAGATTCACTTTTTCTACTTCTTCAAAGGAAACTTGTGTCTTGGGTTTCTTGAAGGTCATTTCCCTAGTGGTAGTCCTACCCATAGATGCTACAGGTGAATTGGTTTTGGTCTTAGGAGAAGTGACCTCCTAAATCTTTCACTCAATGGGTCCTACTTCTTCTTTTTTACCTGGTGACTCATCGATAGTGATAGGGACCTTTATAAGAGTTTGTAGTTTTCCCTACCTAATTTGGTGCTTTCCTATTTTGAAATATAGGGGACCTTGTCTTGATTGTCTCCTCTTCGGCTTAATAGGTGTGCCCAATGTAGCCAATGTTGCAACTACTTATTTCTGAGTATCTCTTTGAAATAGCCTTGTTTGATGTGGTTGTTTTTCTGATTCTTGGGGTTTAGAAGTCGCCTTAGGGCTTACTGTTCCTTCTACTTGTTTCTTCCCCCTCCTTTAGTTCATGCTTCTCCTTCCTCTATTTTTGTTGCCTCTTCTTCCTTTGTTTTTCCTTCCTCTTTTTCTATTTTTTATGCCTCTTCCTCTGTTGTTTTTGTTCCCTCTTCTTCCTATGTTTTTCCTTCCTTACCTCCAGTGCTAGAGGCTAGTGCTTCTATAGGTGTGATGGCTTGGGTTTCTATGAAAATTTCCCTATCTGTGTCAACAAATTTACTATGTAGGACAAGGATCCTTAAGTGGCTAAAAACAACCATCAAAATTAACTTTATGAGGCCATGGTGAGCCAAGTGTTGGTTCTTTCCTTATCTCACCTTCTAACTCGTCTCAATGATTGATTGTAGGAGGAAATGGGGAACACTAAGTCTTTGAGGGAGAGCCAATTCTGCCTTGAATCTCAACTCATGGAGACATCTGAAATGGTAAGCATATACCACACTAAATGTCCCTTCACAATATATATATACTTGAGGATATGGTAATCCACCTCATCCCAGGGGTAAGGTAGGCTTTCTCTTCTTACTCCATTCTTTTCTTCCACATGCTTCTCTTTCAAAATGAAGAAATTTTTCCTAGTTGTGGCACTCACATCCTTGTCTTCTTTGCTCCATCGAATTCCTAGAGGTAAGTTGGTCACTCTACTTATGGTTTTAGGACTTAAAGAGACGGCCAAACCTCTCACAACATTTGTGGTATTTTCTTCTCCTTGAGAATGTAATTCCATGGAAAATTCATGGGTGATATAATCTTTATACCCCTTTAATAACTCAAATAAACCAAACCAATGAAGTATTCTGAAGATGCTCACTACAAGAAGGTATTGGTGAATCCTCTTGGTGTATGTGGGTTCTCTTTTGTTAAATCCTTCACCCATTTTTTCTATTGTCCCTCCCTGGTGATAGTTAGGTGTGGAATTCAAATATTTTAAAACAATCTCAGTGGTGAAACAATGTTAAATTCTCTGGTGTCAGTGAGGGATGAGGATGCTAGAATTGATATCAACCAAACTCTTTTTCTCTTCTTATAAAAACATCAATCTCCAAAAACACCTCCTACTTCTTAATTGACTATAACAGGATATCAATTTCAAGTAGACTTCTTATACAAGTGGATGGAAAAACAAGGAAGGCGAATATCACTTACTTCTTCTCAAAAAAATTTGGATGTGTATGATGGTTTGGAGACAATTTTGGGCCACTATGGATCTTTTTCACCTTTCAATTCCTCAAGTATCTTCTTCTCAAACCTCCTGTAGCATCTCAGACCTTCTTGTAGATTCCTCCTATAGCACCCGTAGACATGGTTTGATACTTATCAGGGGAACCCTAGGTGGTATGATAACAATAGTTCATCCTTCCTCTAACTATTTTTGAAATGAGCGATGGTGGAAATTAATTCGAACCGAGTACATAATATTCTCTTTGGTTTAAAGGCTCAGAGTGCTTTGGTGACATGGAATATACGTGAGTTTCCTTTTTTTTATTGTTTTCCCCACTCTCTGAAATCATTTCTTCTCTCCTCATGATTATCACCCCACTCTTCATGAAAACCACCTCACTTTGAGTTGAAATATCCACATTGCATTAGTGACTAATAAAAACTTAATTTCACTAGATGAGGGTGGCCAAGTTCATTGGCCAGCTCCATCCTATTAAAACAATTTTCTCAACCATTACACATTTTAGTCATTTTATGCACAACGAAGAGGTGATG
Organism: Pinus albicaulis; assembly: GCA_034641835.2. Taxonomy (NCBI): domain Eukaryota; kingdom Viridiplantae; phylum Streptophyta; class Pinopsida; order Pinales; family Pinaceae; genus Pinus; species Pinus albicaulis. The sequence goes on along the minus strand of CM076579.1, from coordinate 215,417,911 downwards.
GTTTCCATACCTGATCCTACCTGTGGTTAGAATTTCTAGAGGTGGTTGCATGCTGGAGCTGGGCCATATAACATCATTATCTTAGAGGATGTTGAATATTTTTCTTGTTTCTTGTGCATGTCTTCATAACTTGATGATTACCCTGACTGATAATTTTGTTATGTGTGTGTAGGTGCCTCCCACATGTCTAAGCTACTGCTAGTGGTGGAATTCCTTCTTGAGGATGATTTCTCCCTTACTAGTTGCAGACATGGCTCCATTATGCTTCATGTGGGTAAAAACAACATCTCAGGGATTTCTGTTATGGCTATAGAGGTTGCTACACGAAGAGTTTTATTTCTATAGTATTATTTTAATCCTCCCTTGGAGTCTTCATTTTTCATGATGGTGTTGAGGGAAATGATGAAAAGTCATGAGGACAAGGTTAGAGTCATGAGGAAGTAGTGTAGATGTTAGAGAAATAGAAAACAAGGGTTTCTGTGTTTTTTTAGAGGTAAGATAGAGTGAAAATTTTGAGAAAGTTTTGGCGAAATGGAATGGATGGATGATGAAAGAATCAATGGAGGAACCCCCTTTATTATTTCATAGAGGCAGAATGGAATTTTTTTATGTTCTTCGCATTGGATCACCCTCCTAAAGCTTCACAAGCTCCTCCTGTAGCATTACATGACCACCTGTAGCAATATAGGTCCCTCCTGTAGCATCACAGTGAGGAGGTAAAATTCGAGTTTCTTGTTGATTGGATGGTGGAGAGAGATGGTCATATGACTGGAGAGTATGGAGATGAGGTGTAATGGAAGGATGGAGGGAGACTTGTAGGTTTTGTGATGTAGTCATAAAATCTACCAACTATGTGTAGTCCCGCGAAAGGAGAAGAATGTGAGCAGAAATTGTGTAAGAGCTCCCTCCTAGTGCTCCTCTTTTCCTTTATGTTTTTTTGTTTTCTTCATTTTTATTTTGAGACAAGCAAGCTACCTATATAGAGGTTTCCAACCTGAATGCTTGCCCTACACGTCCTAGAGGAGGTTTTCACATGGGGATCTTTTTTTTTCTCCTTTTTTTTTTCTCTTGGGTTTCCTCAAATGCCTCATAGAGCTTTTAATCCAGGAATTATTATTATTATTATTATTATTATTATTTCATATTTTAGGAATGTTGTGGAATATAAGATATGAAATTCCCAATCACATTTAATTCTCTGTTGCCTGAACTGAAAAATTATTCCTTAGACAAAGGTCTCCTATAATGCTTTTGTAAAACCCTCCTCCCACATATACCCAAGTAACCGGCCACCCGAGGTAAATGTGGGATGAGATGCTACTATGATGAGATTCAACCTCCTAGGTGACCTTAAGGAAGTGTAATTAACATAAACACATAACACATACATTGTACATGAACAATAACACCCACAGTAGCTAACCCAACCATTCAGATATCCTACCCCTGGGTCCCACTGACCTTTTAAGACTTAAGGCCTCTAGATGCATTCACAAGCTTACATGACTGTGTCTCAGAGGCTCTGGATGCATGCACAGGCCTACATTCCTGTGTCCATGGATATTTCCAATAGTGTTGTGCTAGATTCTGTGGAATTTAAGGCACTATTCAAGCCCAAAATTCCATCCATTGCATACAACTTTATGTAACTTCTGAAATACATTAAATGCATGATGACAAGAATACTAAAGAAAAAACTAACTCCAGGACTGAACCTGACCATCCCCAACCAGGATTGAAATTTTTTCAAACACTTGGCATCAAATGCAATCTACGGGTCTAAATAACCGATCTGAGCATAGGGGTCTCATACTTAGATGTGAATTTCTAAGAAGCATTGTTCCCTTATATCATTGGTTGTAATATCATCTACTAGTTCATAGATACATCATTCATTGATTTATAGATCAAAACATAAGGAGATCCATACTTCATCAACATCATAAAACTCAATCATAACTAGAATATAAGCAACATAAATGACAAGCACATAACAACCATATAATCCATAGAATAAAAAACATATTTACCCATGAATACAAGGGGAAAAGAGTGCTTATTTCCATAATAAAAATGAAACCAAGTCTGAGACATCCACGTTCCACCTGACCATAGACATGGCTGAGCCAAATCTCTCATAATCCAATCACCCTCGTGCAATATTCCAAGCATGAATGTGGGATCTCATAAACCAATTCCATCAAAACCAAACCAGGGCTTCCAGAGGCAAAACCACCTCAACCCTCAACTAGTGATTCCCCCTCACGGTCAAACATCACAACCATCGCCAAATTGGTCTCTACCCAAGTTTTCTAGGGCTCTAGAGTGTTTGGTCCAATCAAGGCTCCAAGACTAGTAACTCAATCCTAGCTTTTTCTGGGCTCTAGAGCTTTTGTCCAACCCAGGCTCCAACACTAGTGACTCAACCCACCTAGCGCTCTAGAGTGTTTTTCCGACCAAGGCTCCAAGACTACTAACTCAACTTAATAGCTGTCTGATGGGCTCTATAGTGTTCACCCAACCAAGGCTCCAGGAACTAATAACTCAACCTAAAACTAAAGGGATCATGAGAACCAACTAGAAAACAAACAATGAAAATGAACCCACAACACCATCACTATCCAGGAAATGGAAAGTATAGGAAAATCCATTGTCAATAGAGGAAATCCTCCATGCCAATGACATATCATAACCAAAAAACCACATGCATATGCCATGAATGCCAAAACTAGAAAGAAAGCCATACATTCAACTTGATAGCTGAAAATAAATCGAGTTGTAGTCACTGATCCCAATTTCCTCTTGCACTTTCCTACCTTTTCTTTGATTCTTTCTCCAAATCCAAAGTATTCCACTCTCCTCCAAGAGTGCTCCAAAAAAAATATAAGTATCCAAGATTATGAAAGAGAGAGAGAATATAATGAGAGCCATAAGTGTTAGAAAAAGGTTTCCAACTGATACTCAGAAGAATTTTTATCAATGAGGCCTCTATTTTCTTTGTTTTCCATTATTTTTCTTCATTTTCCTCCTAACATGCAACCTATGACTTTTCACGTCCCTTTTCTCCTAATTTCCATTATTTTCATAAATAAATGTGCCAAAAATGCCATCTTTCCTTTCCAAAGCCTATCTCATTTCCTTTGCCAATTTACTTAGCCATAATAAACCAAATGAACACCCATGAGGATGTTTTTCCCACAATTCATATTGGAATATATGTCCCATGACCTTGGTCTTATATTTTTTTTACATGAAATTTTAACTAGGGATGTTACAGAACCCTCCCCCTTGGGTGAACACCATCCTCAGTGTTCGATGACACCTACAACCAACATGACTGCTAAAAACAAAACATACTTTGTGTGTAGATTTATAACATAGCTCATTGCAGTATTTACAATGACCACTGCTGAAACATGGAAAAAATATCGTTTACTCGAGCTTTATGACATAGCTCATTACAGTATTTAAAATAAAACCCATATATACAACAACATTGTCTATGGAGCTTTATAAATCTAGCTTGATACAATATTTACAATAATATTCCTATACAAACATATAAACATATAAACATATACACATTTGGTCAACCAACATATAGAATGATACCATTCCCGTATCAACAACAAGGGAATCTAGAGGCTCGCACCTACACCCTCAAAGTAATACCAGGATTCACCTCCTTCCCTGTAAGTCAAGAATCCGCTGCCAAAGTCAAAGATGCATCCAATGTCCAACGCTACAATCCTACGCTATTGTACCCTTAGTAAATAGTTAACAGCTCATTTTTCCAGGGCACACTTCCAATGTGCATCTGGTTCCATATGGAAATGATAATAACCAAAAAAAATCCATCCCCAACCTTCCCTTCTTTGCTACACACTCCCTCGAGTAATCCGGCCACCCCCTTCCGTGCAGACACTCACCTTCCAAGTTCCACTAGTACCCCATCTCAGGTAGTCCATCCCTTGGGAAGGATTCCTCGCATCGTAAGATACAAAAACCAAGGAATATACCTACCTCAAAACATCATACCAATCATAACATGCTCATGGAAATCAATGGACATTATTGGGTACCAATGTCCCAAAATGGCCTTGCTCCTGAAGTGCTTTACCATCATATTGTTGTTTGTTTCAATTCCCCTCACAACAAGTCAAACCAATTTTTTGATCAAATCATCATCTATAAACATATCACATATGGTTAGCTCAAAACACAACCATCATAGGTCCAAATCATGAATTTCATGAAATAATCATAAACCATAATCATAAATCACATGTAACTATCATAAGTTGGAATTGTAGATCACATGCATAATAGAACTGAAATAACATACCTATACTTATCCTTCATCAGTCCTTACTTTTTCCTTTGTTATTTCTCTACACACACTGTTGGCTTGCCTGACCCAGGTTCGGTGTGCAAGGTTTTCCAACAAACCCCTATACTACTGGCCCTTTCAGCAGTGACCTGCTTGCGCAGGTCACAGTCTCACTCGAAGTAGTATGGGTGGGTGTTGGAACCAGGTTTCCACGCCCTGAGAAAGGAAGGGTAAGGAAAGCAGAGCTGCATTATGTTCAGATTACCTTGTCTCTGCACAGGGTTAAATATGTATCCAATTGCATCCACGTGCACTAGATATACAATTATATGCTTGTCATAACATCAACACAACGTTACATAAACAAAAAAAAACAGATCTAGATCCAATTTAATGCACAGAATTTCGCAGCATGATATAACTAGAGCGGAACAGATCCAATCATTCAATATACAGACCTTCACAGTGCAAAGATAGAAAATGCATAACACAGTAATTGCCAGAAACTCATTCAATAGTACTCATAGATTCAGGTCTAATAATCCTACATATTCATTCATTCATCAACCTTTCCTTACAATTCCCTTCCCAACCTGCGCACACAGTAGCAGGGTCCGCACACAGCTAGACTAGGATCTTCGCGCACATAGCCAACAGGAGTCCATTCCCCAAAAACCCAAAAAAATCACTTACACAACAGATCGCATCAATAGCTCATCAAATCCTACCTCTTACAATCCGAAATGCCTCTCTATTTATAACAATATAGCTTTAACATTCCTATGGTCCACAACCCATGGTTTTTTGACCCCTAGTTTACCCTTTAACCCATTACAATGCATTCGAGGCTTTGACCCTTCCCAAAACCCCTACGCTATACTAAATATAATAAAAAATAACCAAAATGGACCAGTTTCGTAGCTTGTTAGGAGACCCCGTTCCAACAGTCCCCCAACACAATCTTGTGACTCGTCCTGAGTCACTGCACTGTGGCGACCCCATGATTCGTAACCCGATTATGGTTTGAGTCGACCTCCATTGACAAAGCCAGGGAGTAGGTCACCGTGCAGGGTAGCTAACTGGACTGCTCTGCCATTCGTAACCTTCTAAACTATGTAGGGACCAAGCCAGTGCTACCAGAATTTGCCAGGATGTTTCGCAAATTGGCTATCGTATAACAAGAAAAGATCACCTGCGACAAATGTCTTCTGGAAAATGTGTCGATCATGCCAGGATTTATCTATATATTTTTGTACCTGTTGTTGAAACTAAGCAATAAACCGATCTTCTTCCAATGCTACCATTTGCGCCAGGCGTTCTTCTACGATATCAGAGTCTGCCATATTTGTGAATGCTGCAATGCGTAGGCTAGGAACAACGTATTCTGTGGGAATTATGGCCTCCTTGCCATAGACCATTTGGAAAGGTGTCCTATCGTTCAACCTTTTGCAGGTCGTCCAGTAAGCCCATAGGACCGAGGGGATACGAATATCCCAGTCACTACGATTAGCATTACAAACCTTTGTTATTGCCTGCTGCAAAATTTTGTTGAAAGCTTCAACCGCCCCATTAGCTTGGTGATGGTATGGTGTACTCTTGGCATGGTGGATCTGGAATTCGTCGTTCAAAGCTTGAATCATTTGGTTAACAAAATGCGTACCTCTGTCACTCATTAGAATTTTTGGGCAGCCAAACCTGGTCAGAATCTGCTCAAAGATGAAGTGCACAGTAGTATCAGCGGTACAATCCTTCACGGCCTATGCCTCAGCCCATCATGTGACGTAGTCACTGGCAAAGGCAAAGGCAACTAGATGATCAATATCCCCTTCGCCAGGCTGCGTAAGGACCGCACCCAAGGAAATGCTTGACGCATCAACATGTAGATGGAATTCTTTTGACCAGTCAGGGAATATCAGTATGGGCGCGTAAATCATCTTCTCCTTGAGAAATTAAAATCTCTTCTGACATTCATCATTCCAAAAAAAAGAGACATCTTTCTTTAGTAGTTTTTCCATGGGTGCTGTGATCAGGGCGTATCCTTGAATGAATTTCTTGTAATAACCTGTGTGACCGAGAATGGAGCACAACTATTTCTCCATTATAGGGGCTGCCAGGTTGATAATTACAACTATCTTCATAGGATCAACCATCAGACCCTATCGATAGACTATATGACCCAGCAAAATTCCGAACGGCACGCAGAAGACGCACTTCTTGAAATTCAGGGAGATCTGGTGCTTTCGACACGCATCCAACATTAATCTTAGGTTTGAGACATGATATTTTACTAAGCCAAACACCGTCTAGTCATCGAAGTAAACCTCCAGAAACTTATGGATAAATTCTTTGAACACGGCCACTACGACCCTTGAAAAGATAGTAGGTGCATTCTTAAGACCAAAGGGCATGACCGTGTACTAGAAGGAGCCCCATTCGGTGGCAAAGGTGGTCTTACTGCGATCCTCTAGTGCAATTCAGATCTGATGGTATCCTAAGAATCCATCTGTGAAGGAATAGGCCTCCTGGCCACCCATGCTATCCAATATTTCATCAGAGAAGGGATTTGGGAAGGGGTTGTGAACACAGGCATCGTTTAGTTTTCGGAGGTCAACACAGATATGTATTTCTGCTTTTGTTTTTTTCTCCTGAACGACCATCGGGCTGATCCAATCTGACTGTTCAACTGGTTTAATGATACCTGCAGTCAATATTTTTTCCAGCTCTTCCTTGACCTCTTGATTATACTTAGGATTCAATTGGTAGGGCCGCTGCTTGATGGGCCGTGCCTCTGGCTTTAGAGTGATGTGCATAATACTGAGGTCCCCCGTGATTTCCTTGAGCTCAGAAAACTTTGTAGCGAATAAGTCCTAGTACTCCGTTAGTAGCTCGACGACTTTGCCCACAGTGCCTTCATCCCAATAGTCCCCAATTTTCGCCAGTTTAGGGTGTTCATCTATCCCAATATTAACCTCACATAGCTGGAGAGGTTGTGTTACATTGACATTTAAAAGCGATGGTCCGACAACGGTACATTCCCCTTCAAATTTCGGAACAGAGATATTTTGCGGGTTATCTTCCTCTTTATTAATCACCAAGCTCCAGCAGTTGACTATGTCTTGCATCTGGGCCTCACATGTCAGAACAACTGGTGGGGTGTGTGGGTGAGGCTTCTTAAAGATGAACGCATTAATGTCTTGCTAGGCTTCGTCAAGCATTTCTGTTCCCCCAATGAGTCTGAATGTTCCGAGGAAGTCCTCTTTTAATATCTCCCAATAGTAGGTCCACTGATGTAATTCGGCATCTAAGTACCAAGTAGTGGGGATAGGGCCTAGGGCATGTATAAACAGATGGATCCACTCGTCTGGGGTTCGGTTGGCCCACTTGGTTGTCCATATACGTAGATGCGCACGGGGATCTCCGGGCCCCAGGAATATCTTCATGTGCACATTAGCAGGGGGTGTAAATCACAACACCATCCTATCCCGACATGTCTCCCAGTCCGGAAATTCTTTCTTGTGGGTATCCCACCATTGGGAAGGTGTGCCGCATAGTGCCAGATTGAACGCCCAGAGTCATCAATCCTTGGGCACCCTAGCTTCTAATATTCTTAAGAATTCCTGGACAGTACCAGACTCATAAAAGTGGGGAAGGTCCCTTACCTCCAAAGTGATGCAGTAGAGAGTCCTTGCAATCCGAGGGTATTGTAGGGTTGAAATATCGTGTAGCTGGGTCTGCCACTTCTCAAGTTCTTCATCTGGGTCAGAAAATTACTCCCTTTTCTTCTCCCAATTGGATACTTCACCTGTTGCAGGATCATCCTGGTCCTCGTCCTGTGCTGTCATCCTGTAGATGTGATCGAGCTCCTCGTCCTCATATGCCGGTTTGGTATACCGTGTGCCCTCAGTGGGATCTAGTGGTACTATTACACATGTCCCATTCTTCTTAAACACCATGCTACATTTTTTTAGATTAATGACACCTCCTATGTCGATAGCCCAGTCTATCCCTAGGAGTGCAGGATAGGGGTCCGTATCTTCCACAATTTCTATGACCTCAAAGTCAGCCAAGACCTTTACTCCTGCGACATCAACCATAACCATTGGCAACCATCCCAGAGGGATGATCTTCGATTCGCCATTCACAGATGGATGGTGGACCAGTCTAAATTAGGTTCCCCCATTCATTGCCAGGTTTGTTTTGGTAAGACATTCGTATCAGATCCAAGATCAAGAATAACTTGATCTATCTCATAGTCACCAATCTGTGCGGTCAAGCACATCTCTCTCCCGGTGCGCATTTTATAGCTGTGTAATTTGTGTATTTCCTTAACCTTAGTCGTCATGATGGGCTGAGCTGCGCAGTCCTGCAGTAATACTTGAAGACTTTCTTCCGCTTGCGGGCTGCGTAGGAGCTTCAAGCATGCTCTTAAAAAGGTTTCAACTTCCTCTTCTGGTAGCTGCGCAAGGGCTCCCAATGATTCCTGCTTTCTGGGAGCTGGTTCCTTCCGAATAACAAGCTCCTCCCTTGCTTTCTAGGTGACCATGGTACGCGTTATTCTCCTTGGCTCCGTTTTGACTCTCTTTATATTTCGTGTGGGAGTAGATTGTTTGTCCTTCATCTTTGTTAGCAAAATCGGGCAGTCTTCGATTTCATGGTCCAACTGTCGGCAGTATTTACAGGTCTGCCTAGTGGGATTTGAGTAGTCCCGGGTGAATTTCCCTACCTCTCCACAGTTGTAGCAGATTAGTTGGCCCCGTCCTCGTCCAACACTTCCTCCCCACCCCCCTGCCCTATGCAGGGGAGCCACCAAAGCTCGCGGGGGATCTCTGAGAGGCAGGATCAGATTGTACCCTATAGAGGGCTCCCCGATCTACCAGCAAGTCACATGTGTGGCAATTCTACTCATCGTGTCCTATAGATTGGCTGAACTTGCACCATTGTTGCTTCAATTCACCTCTATTTATCCGATGACACTGGGTTGTATCATGCAGTCCCGCCACCCAGCAATCCTCGCACCAAAGGTCCGTGCTTACTCCCTTCCCTCGTTCCATCCGTAAGCTTTGTATTTATATGTGCATGGCCCCAAGATGCTCTTGAATTTGCTGTACTCCTTCCCTTGTGTCATCCTTAGGTGCAGCTTCAATTTTCACGGCAACTTCCAAGGCTTTTTCTTATGATTCAAAACTCTGATGGCCCATGGGTGTACGCAAGTGAGGTAGGAGCATAGAGATAAACCATTATGTGTGTTGTTTGTCATTGTACTTGAACTCGCCTTCCCATATTTCTTTCTTTAACCACTAATCAGCCTCCCAGACTGACTCAAATGCTCCCTCCTTGAAGTCTTTTACTTCCAATACCAGTTGGGAATAGGATTTCGGTTTCCAGAATTATTTTTTTAGGGCATCCTTAATATTTTGAAGTGTTGCACTCCTATTTTGAGATATGTACGGCATATACCAATCCAGTTCCCTTTCCTCAAAAGCCAAGGATAGATGTGCTCTTTTTATAGTATCACTTATCACCCCTTGCGTCGTCCATACCGAATCGGTCATGAACCAGAATTTTTCTAGGTCTTCATCGACTGCTCCTTTAAAGGTAGGTAATTTTAAGTGTGCTGCCATGGGATCCTCCGGTTTAACTTCCTGAGGCCCTAGCATCAGGGCGGCTAACAGATTTCATGTAGGTCTCGAAGGACTATGGGCAAGGTGATCTTCCTCTCACCTGTTCCGATATTTCTCACCGTTCCGTGCTGTACCTTGGCTCATTCAACCCTACGCTAGATCTTTGTTGCCGCTACCTGATCCTGTTTCTCAGATCTCTTCTGGTCCCGGAAACAGAACCATTTGTTGGCTTGAGGGTTCCTGACCCAAGTTCAATGTGAAAGGATTGCCAACAAACCCCTATACTACTGGCCCTTTCGACAGTGACCCACTTGCACATGTCACAGTCTCACCCGAAGTAGTATGGGTGGGTGCTGGAACTAGGTTTCCGCACCCTGAGAAAGGAAGGGTAAGGCAAGCAGGGCTGCATTCTGTTCAGATTACCTTATCTCTGTGTGGGGTTAAATATGTATCCAATTGCATCCACGTGCACTAGATCTACAATTATATGCTTTTCATAACATCAACACAATGTTACATAACCAGAATAAAACAAATCTAGATCGAATTCAATACACAAACTTTTGCAGCATGATATAACTAGAGCGGAACATATCCAATCATTAAATATATAGACCTTCACAGCGCAAAGATAGAAAATGCATAACACATTAATTACCAACAAATCATTCAATAGTACTCATAGATTCAGGTCTAATAATCCTGCATATTTATTCATTCATCAACCTTTCCTTACAATTCCATTCCCAACCTGGGCACACAGCAGTAGGGTCTGCACATAGCTGGACTAGGATCTCCGTCCACACAGCTAGCAGGAGTCCATTCCCCAAAAACCAAAACAGATCGCTTACATAATAGATCGCATCAATAGATCATCAAATCCTACCTCTTACAATCCGAAACACCTCTCTATTTATAACAATCTAGCTTTAACATTCCTATGGTCCGCAACCCATGGTTTTTGAACCCCTAGTTTACCCTTTAACCCATTACAATGCGTTCGGGGCTTTGACCCACCCCAAAACCCCTGCGCTATACTAAATATAATAAAAAATAACCAAAATGAACTGGTTTCATAGATTTTTAGGAGACCCTGTTCCAACACACACCAGATCGGTTGACACACCCAGAAAGCACCCTATTCCTTTGCTTCTCTTCAATCACATACACATACACATAGTGCACATAACAAAACATACACCCACATAGGACATACAATGCCATAAAATACACGCACCCACACTGGCATATGACACATACACCCACACCCTGTATACAATACAAAAAAATGCATATGCCAACATTGGCATACAACAGATACACCTACACCTGGTGTACAATACAACAAAATACATATAAATATACAAAGTACAAAACAACAAATACACATGTCATGATACCACAACTACACCATGCACATACATAGTACTGCATGCCCGCAACACAACATGTACGACATGCACACAATACCACATGTCTACCAGTACCATATGCGCAACATGTGCATAGTACCGCTTGTACACAACACTACCTACACAACGTGTGCACAACGTCACATGTACATGACACCACCTACATAGCATGTACACAATGCCAAATGTATGTCACACCACATGTAAAATGTGTACACAATACCACATGTACACAGAACCACATGCACGACATGTACACGCCACCACATGTACACAATACATGCACGACATGTACACGACACCACATGTACACAACGCCACATGCACGACATGTACATGGCACCATCTGCACACAGCACCATATGTACAACACACAGACAACACCATATCTACATAGCATTGCATATATGCTCTAAAGCTTAAGTTTTAGCTAAAAATTGAAAGTGATCGAAATTGCATCAAACCCAAATGATCGGATAGATTTCATCACCAGGATTCTGGTGGAACTCGTTTAATCAAAATCTGAGTTCGTATGGCTGAGTTATCATCTGTTGTTAATTTTCAAAAATAGGAAAAAAATGACCAAAATAGGTACAGTGCTGATGTGGCAGCTACAGTTAGTAGTTGCAGGTATATCCTCCAGAAATAGCCAATGATATTGTGCCAAGTGGCACCACCTGATTCGTCAATGATGAATAGGAAGTGAAAAATTTTATTCCTAAGTCTAAGTTGAATTTTATTTAAGTTGGAATTTCATTAGGTGATGGCCAATGGGGAAGGGGCACGTGACATGCCAGGTACCCCCCCCCCCCAACACCCCCCCCCCCCATGGAAGACAAGTTGGAAGGTTGAATTGTGGGTCATCACAAATTTTTGAACAATGGTCATGGTGGTATTATTCTTATTATTATATATATAATATATATATTACAACATTTATATATCTATATATCTATATATCTATATATATATTATAGTTTTCAACCCACCTCACGGTGGATTTAACTAAACTTGGAAGGTTATCCAACTAAACTAGCGAGGATCCAATTCTGGCAGCATTTGCTAAGTATAGCGTAGGAGTTTTAAATTTGGTGGAGTAAAAATTATGAGGCGAAGTGGGGGTCGAAATCCTGACCTCCTGCCTGTGATCCGAACGCCTAACCATCTTCTCTACCAGGTGTTTCTTACATCTATTTCTCTCCACGCAGTTATAAATTTTATATGCTCGACAGTTGGGGGTCAGAGGGGGCCAGCCCAGTCCCCTCCCCATGTGGCCACTCCGCAAAGAACCAGGTGCTAACAACTTCAAACCAGGGTGATAATTGCTAAGCATGTTTAATTAGTTTAAGTCATGGTTTAATGATGTTTAAACGTTATTAACCATTAAAACGTGCTCAACGTTAAAACAAGCTTATCCACCCACTAATCATGCATTACGCTAATTAATCCTAGAATTAAAGTTGGCAGGTTTTCTAGAGGTGCGCCAATCTTGGTGGAATTGCTAAATTTAGAAATTTAACTGGAAGTCTCTCCAGTTTTGGAGGAGAAATTGGGGAAAAAACATTTTTGGTCATAAATCACTCAATTTTCAACCAAAATGAGCTCAGTAAAAGTCATTCCTGGATAATTTGCATGCTAGGAACTCAATGGAGTAGGTTTTAGAGCCAGAAAATGTAATATATAGGTGTTTTAGTACATTTTAATATTTTTGAAGGTGAGGGCCAACAGGTGTTGGGGTCATTGCCAGAGCATCCAGAGTCCAAATACAACAAAAAAATAGTCATTTTTGTGAGATTATGATGTTATAAACTCATTGGAACATGTTATAAGAGGTTTTTAATCTTGTAACGACAATTTGAGCACACTTAAAGATGATAAAAAGGTCACACTATGAAGCTAGACCAGGGAGATGTATCCCATGAGGGGTGAACTCCTTTATCAAAATTCTCTATGTTAAGCTCTATTTTATGTGCTTGTTGTGTTTACTATTGCTTCTTTTCTGTCATTTAAAACTATTCATTTTAAGCTTATGAAAAACCCATAATTTCACTAAGTACAGTGTTTTCCAATCACATGCTCTTAAACAAACTCATGAAGGGTAAGTAAAACAATGCAAAGAAAATTTTATATCTGAAATGGAACTAGCACAACATTAACTAGAAATTAATTTCAGATCAATTTGGTATCAAAGCACAAGGTTTCTTTCTTGTTTTACTTGAAGAGTTTTTAATAGTGCAAAATTACTGATGCTTACAAGATTGAGATTGCAGAGAGGAGAAGGGAAGCTATTGATATCTAGTCCAGAAGTTAGGACAAGAAGGAAGAAGGCTGAGATAGCAGCACCTTACCCAAAGGACTACTCAAGGCAACACTTGAAGCAGAAGAGGAATTAATTTCACAAGAGGCTGAAGTGGTTGAAGAGATACAAGCTGCAGAGATAGAGCTTGAATCAATAGCCAAAATGTCAGGCCATGAAGGAGCTCATGAACATTTTGAGGAAGAGGATGTCAAGAAGGATTTCAAAGAAATGCAAAGGATGGTGAAACTTATGTATGAAGCTTTTATGGAAAAGGAAACTACAGAAGGTTCAAAACACCCCCATAGAGAAGAATATTCAAACAATAAAAGGAGGAAGAGAGGAGCTCAAAAGCCAGTGGTGGAAAACCACTTCATTCTCCACCACCATCATCATCATCATCATCCTCATCAGCATCTTCATATACAAAATCTACTACAAAAACTCATACCCATACTCATTCCAAGATTCCAAAAGTTAAGACTTCGTTACTCAAGCTGGACATCAAATTTGAACTTCCTACATATAGTGGAGAAGTTAATGCTGAAAAACTAGATAATTGGATTCGTCAATTAGAATTTTACTATAGAATTAAAAATCTGCAAGAAGACGATATTAAAATTCAATTAGCTTCATTAAGGATATAAGGAGCAGCATTAGTTTGGGGGAGGCAAACACATGAGGAAATGCACATCCATGGTAAGATTTCTATTACTTGGGTCAAATTCATTTCTTCTATTAAAAGAAAATTCTATCCATTATCCTATATGCAGAAAGAAATAAAGAGTTCGAAAAACTTTACACAACTAAAAGGTCAAAGTGTCTAAGAGTATACACAAGAGTTTAGAAAAAGGGATTTATTACTTGGAGTAGACTTAAACTCACAAGAAACACTCTTGAAGTATATAGGAGGTCTGCATTCCTACTTAAAACACACTTTTCTCATGTTTAACCCAAATTACTTAGATGAAGTATGTGTGCAAGCCACACATCTTGAAGCAAGGGGTAAACACATTTCTGAAGAGGGTAGTAAGAAGAAGCCATTCAAGGGTAAGGGAAAAGAGAAAGGAAGAAAATGGAAGGGAAATAAGAATGCAAGTGTGAAGAAAGAAGGGGAGAAAACAACATGCAAACATTATTCCAAAGAGGGGCATGATGAAGCTTAGTATTGGAAACTACATCCCAAACTAAGAACAAAGAAACCAAATAACAAAGGGAAACAAAAGACGAATGCCACCACACAAAAAGATATTGGATCTGATTCAAGAGATGAAACCAAGATAGTTTATACGGTTAACAAAGGAAAGGAAGCAATTGCAAGTTCTAGTACTTCAAAGAATCACAATAACACTTCAAACGAGGAACAATGATATAATTATTCCATGTTAGAGTAATTTCTAATCATATAAAGAATGATGCCTTATTTGATATAGGGTCAGAAGAAAACGTGATTTCAGAAGACTTACTTAAAAAACTGAACCTTGAAACTATACCTCATCATAAGCCATACCCTTTGGGTTGGATAGTTAACAATTCAAATTTACAGGTGACAAGGAAACGTATTTTCAGATTTGCTATTACTGCAAACTTTGTTGATGAAGTTGAGTTAGATGTTGTAACACTTGATATTTCAGGGATTATCTTGCATTAGGGGAATTTTTAGGTCTAAAATGGGCCTCCTAAGGAGATTATAAAATAATATGGAAATAATAAAATAATATTTGATTGCATCATTAAATTTTAGAGGGGAAAAAGGAAAAACAATTTTTTCAACTCATATTTTCAACTTATCTCCCTATGGGTTTACTCAAATTTTGAGCGGAAACACTAGTTGGATGAAAAATTTGATTTCTCATCCAAGGAGTACCCATGTTGCATACTTTTTATCGACCCTGTTACACAAAAAATGAAAAATGTGATTGAAAACACATTTTTTCATGTATTTCTCATTTTTCTTGTAGCAGGGTCCATCGAAAGTATGCAACATGTGCACTCATTGGATAGGGAATTAAATTTTTCATCCAATGAGTGATCCCACTTGAAATTTGAGTAAAACCATAGGGAGATAAATTAAAAATACGAGTTGAAAAATTATTTTTATTATTTTTACTATTTTACTCCAAAAATGGTGAATCATCCCCCATGGTTGACATCACCATCTTTAATCCTATTGGTTATTATAAATTTTAATTTTTTTGTACATTTTTCTTAGGAGGCCCATTTTAGACCTCAAAATTCCCCTAATGGGTAGTCCATATTTGTATGACAGGAAAGAGGTATTTTAACGTCATGAGAACAAATATCATTTGATCAAAGATGGAGTGGAGTATATTATGAGAGCTCATCACAAGAAACTAAATATCTCTTTAGTTGATGCAGGGAAAATGAAGAGGCTAGTAAATGCAAGTAAAAATTTTGTGCTTCTTATGATCAAGAAAAAGGAAGATGTTAACTATGAATATTTTGAAGGATGTGATGAAAAATTGAAATTTGATTTGTTTGATGTGGTAAGTCAGCATGGCGAGATGTTTCAAGAACCAAAGGGATTGCCACCCAAGAGGGGAATTTAGCATGAGATTCAGTTGCAACATGATGTTCCACTTCCAAATATTGGTATGTATCACATGTCAATCATGGAAAGTTTGGAAGTCAAGAAGAAAATCCAAGAGTTTCTGAATAAAGGTATCATACTCCCTTCTACTTCGCCATGTGGTTCGCCAATAGTTTTGGTTCCAAAGAAGGACGGGACTTGGCGCATGTGTATCGATTTTCGTGCACTGAACAAAATCATGGTAAAGAATCACTACCCACTTCCACACATTGATAGTTTTTTTGATCAATTAAAGCATGCAAATTATTTCACTAAGTTATATTTCAGAAGTGGTTATCATCAAGTTAGGATAGATGAAGAAGAGATTTGGAAAACTACTTTCAAGACTAGACAAGGATAGTATGAGTGGTTAGTTATGCCATTTGGCTTAACAAATGCACTAGATAATTTTATGAGAGTGATGAATGATGTACTTAGACCATTTCTAGATGACTTTGTCATTTTTTACTTATGTGACATACTCATATTCAGCAAATCAAGAGAAGAACATGTCATGCATGTGAACAAGGTACTTGATGTTTTGATAAAAGAGTAATTGTTTCTTAAGATGTCAAAGTGCGAGTTTGGTAAGACTTCATTGGTATATTTGGGACACATAGTTGGAGGAGGTGAATTGAATAATGATCCTTCCAAAGTTGAGTTCATTTTGAATTTTCCCAAGCCCAATACAGTTACCGAGGTAGGAAGCTTTTTAGGGCCAGCACAGTATTGGAGGAAATTTATTGCTAATTTTTCTTCCATTGCAGCGTCGTTACATGCATTGAAAAGCATAAATAAAGTCTTCCATTGGGGAGATTTGCAGAAGAAATAATTTGATGCTTTAAAACAAAATATAAGTTCAACACCGGCACTAGAAATTCCAGATCTAAGACAACCATTTGAGATCCAAAAGGATGCAAGTTATTATGCTATGGGAGCAGTGCTCATGCAGCGTGGTAAGCCTATCTTATTTGATTCTGAAACTTTTAATGGAGATGTGACTAAATATCCTACATATGATAAAGAGTTATATGCATTGGTACAAAGTGTAAATAAATGGAAGCATTAATTGATGGGAAAAGAGACTGTTATCCATATCGACCATCATCCATTGCAGTACTTACAATCAGAGTCCAAATTGCAGCAATCCAAAAATTTCAGGTGGATGGGTTTTCTACAGAAATTTCACTTGGTTAAAAGGTACAAGAGAGGAATCTACAATAAGGTAGTTGATATGATCTCTAGGCCTATTGTAAATTCAGCTATTATTCTCAAGCACAATTCTATTATGGATGAAAGTTACATTGAATAGTATGTAAATGATAGTGATTTTCAAGATGTGTATGAGAACTTGAGTAAGGGAAACCAAAGTGAAGAGTTAGATTATCATGTGCATAATAGTTTATTGTATCACTTGGGAAATTTATGTATACCACAGGGAGAAATAAACTGTATATTAAGGGAGGCGCACACATCATTGATTGCAGGACATTTTGGTGTAGGCAAGACAGTAGCGCATCTGCAAAGGTATTGTTCTTGGCCACGCATGAATGAAATTGTTTCTCATTTTATTAGAGGATGTTCTTTATGTGCAACAAGTAAGCCTATAAATAGGAAGCTTTGTTTGTACAAACCACTTCCAGTTCCTTCTAATCCTTGGGAGAGCATCTTAATGGATTTTGTAGGAGGCCTTCCTATGTCAGGGAAAGGTCATGATTATTTGTATGTTGTGGTAGATAGGTTCAGCAAACTGTGCATTTTGATGACATGTAAAAAATCTATTACAGCTGAAAAAACCCCTAATATTTTCTTTCAAAATGTATGGATCCATTTTGGTCTTCCTACTTCTATTGTAAGTGATCTAGATTCTCGATTTGTTGGGAATTTTTGGTCAAAATTATGGGAAATGATGGATACAAATTTGAAGAAGAGTACAACATTTAATCCACAAAAAAAATGGTCAAACAGAGGTGTTAAATAGAACCGTTATTCATCTTCTAAGAGGCTATTGCAGTAAGCATCCCAAGTTGTGGGATGAACAATTACACTACATACAACATGCATACAACCGGGCAAAACATTCTTCCACAAATACATCACCATTTGAGGCATGTTTTGGTTACTTGCCAAGATCGCCATTGGAGTTTATATTTGAGAAATGTGTTGCTATATATGGACATTGTGACATAGATAAAGCAAGAAATTTCAATGATAAAATTCAATTGGTACATCACACAGTGCAAGAGCAACTTTTGAAGAGTCAAAATAGCTACAAGGCAAGGCATGAAAAACATCGGGTTGATCAAAAATTCCAAGTTGGAGATGAAGTTTGGTTGTACATAAGAAAATAAATATTGCGAGGGGAAGGTAAAAATATCAAACCAATATGTTATGGTCCATTTAAAATTCTAGAAAATATTGGTACAAATGCATTGAAGCTAGATTTGCCTCATATGCAAATTTATTCTATCGTTAATGTTGAGAATTTGAGATTTTTTGAGCCTCCTTTGATTGATGATCAAGGAGAGCATGTTCAGTTGCCATCAATAGATGATTTCTTTCCATAATATCTTGATGAACTTCAACAAGATCTCATACTTGACAGAAGAATCAAAACTTCCAGAAGAGGGAATGTTGAATACCTTAGAGTTGGACTCAAAGGTCAAAATCCTTCAAAGGAAAAATGGTTGGAGATTGGAAAGTGAGGGAGTTGTACCCTCACTTGATGAACAATTGATAATATGTTTTGGGGTCCAAAAGGCTTCTAGTGGGAAGGAATGATCTAAAGCTCAAATTTTAGCTAAAAATTTAAAATGCTCAAAATTTCTTCAAACTTGAACAACTGGATAGAGTTCATCGCCAGGATTCTGGCACAACTTGTTTCATCAAAATCCGATTTTGTGTGGTTGCGTTATCGTATGTTATTCATTTTCCAAGACAGGAAAAAAAAGAGAAGAACAGGTACAGTGCTGATGTGGCAGGTACAGTCAGCAGTTGGAGGTATATCCTCCAGAAACAACCAATGATGTTGTGCCAAGTGGCACCACCTAATTCACCGATGATTACTAGGAAGTGAAATTTTTTATTCCCAAGTCTAAGTTGAATTTTATTTAAGTTCACATTTCATTAGGTGGTGGCCAATGGGGAAGGGCCATGTGGCATGCCACGTACCCCCCCCCCCATGGCAGGCAGGTTGGAAGGTTGAATTTTGGGTCATCGCAATGTTTTGAAAAATGGTCATGGTGGTATATATATATATATATTACAACATATTTGCGGCCAGCCCCCTCCCCATGTGACCACTCCGCAAAGAACTAGGTGCTAACAACTTCAGATCGGTAATATAATTGCTAAGTACATTTAATTAGTTTAAGTCATGGTTTAATGACGTTTAAATGTTATTAACCACTAAAACGTGCTTAACGTTAAAACAAGCTTATCCACCCGCAAATCATGCATTACAATAATTAATCCCGGAATTAAAGTTGGCAGGTTTTCTAGAGGAGCACCAATCTTGGCGGTATTGCTAAATTTAGAAATATAACTGGCAGTCTCTCCAGTTTTGGAGGAGAAATTGGGGAAAAAACAATTTTGGTCATAACTCACTCAATTTTCGACCAAAATGAGCTCAGTAATAGTCATTCCTAGCTAATTTGCATGCTAGGAACTCAATAGAGTAGGTTTTAAAGGCAAAAAAGGTGATCTACAAGTGTTTTAGTACATTTGAATATTTTTTAAGGCGAGGGCCAACAGGTGTTGGGGTCATTTCCAGAGCATCCAGAGTCCAAATACAACAAAAAAATAGTCATTATTGGGATATTATGATGTTATAAACTCATTGTAATAGGTTCCAATAGGTTCTAAAGCTTGTAAAAACAATTTGGGCACACTTTAAGCTAATACACAGGTCACACTATGAAGTTGGACCAAGGAGATGTAGCCCAGGAGGGGTGAACTCCTTTATCAAAATTCTCTGTGCTAAGCTCTGTTATATGCACTTACTTTGCTTACTATTGCTTCTATTCTGTCATTTAAAATTATGATTTTTAAGATTATGACAAACTCATAATTCCACTAAGTACATTGTTTGCCAATCACATGCTCTTAAACAAACTCATGAAGGATAAGTAAAACAATGAAAGTAAAAGTTTACATCTGAAATGAAACTAGCACAACATTAACTAGAAATTAAATTCAGATCAATATACAACATGTACATAGCAACATACATACACAACATTGCATATCCAAGCATGTGAATATCACCATATGCACACAACACCGCATATCCAACATGCGCATAGTACCATATGCACACAACACTGCATATCCAACATGCACACAGTACGGTATGTACACAACACCGCATATCCAACATGTACATAACACCATCTATGCCTACCATTTCATATGAAATATACACCCAACATCATATATACAACAGGCATGCTACATCATATGTACACAATACTACATATACAAATTTTACCCATCACCATAGGTAAAATAACTAAATAGACAACCTACACAACATATACACAACAATAGTACTGCACATCCGTATACCACATACTGACCCACAAGAAACCTTCCTTCTAGTGTCTTTCCACTATCCATGTTTATCCTAGCATGTTGGAGACCACATTTCTTTCACTTCGCTGATGTACCCCACAACATTACATATCCATAACGTAAACATAGGCATAGTACAAGCATATAATATCAATTCATGTCCACATGATATTGACCTCATAGATCTGTCAAAATTACTCTTCCCACTTTATTCCTTATAAGACTAAGAACCTCTTCATGAAATTCACCTGCATAAGAAATACATAGTGACATAGATACATATATATATAATCATTATCATAAAACAATCATAATGTTCTCATACAATGATATAATATATACATATAAACATTAGCATTAAGCACTCATGATCCATTATGACCCTATCAAACATGAAATACATACATACATATATACATACATACATATATATATATATATATATATATATATATATATATATATATATATATATATATATATATATATATACACACGCACTAGTACAAAACAATCCTAATGATCATGTCAATCAACAACACATACATACATATATGCATATATAAAAATCAACATAAATAAATTATGATCCCCTTAGACAACGACATGCATATATACATATATAGACATTATCATAATCGTGATCACAACATACTTACCAAATATCATAAGGTCAAAGTTAAGATAACTCCCTCTATGCGTGCATAGTATGCATAACATTGAGAACAACAGTTCCCAACATATCCAAGGCATATTGCACCTCAGATCCATTCACTTTACCCTTTCCTATTATATTTATCATGATTTTCCCACCACCGTCCATTTACACCAATGGTCTTAACCAATCCAAATGGTTGTCATGCTCTTATCTTTAGTTTCCCTTATACATGCACTGAGCTTCATCTGAGTCTTGCATCACCTGTTGGGTTTCATTTAGCTCTCCCTAAGTTCCATTAACTTCTACATTTCCAAACCAATTCCCAAGACTCAAAACATAAAAGGAAAACACAAGAAACAAAATAATAAAACCATAGAAATCCAATACCAATATGACACCATGAACAAAGTGGCATGATCATGCACTAGACACAATCAAGATTGCAAATCAAGTGCAAACAAATAAAAAATACCGAAAGCACAAGAGTAGAAACAAACACCATGACTCAATCTCCATTTGATATGAAAATAGTCTGGATAACTTGTATGTATTTCAAGAACCTACCACTCAGTTTTAATTAAAATGATCTAGCTTGTACTTGACAATTTTGCGGAATTTTTTACTTGAAAGTGGTGTATGAATTTTTATTGTTTATGTGTCTTAACTTCAATTTTTCTTGCTGTAATTTAACATATATGACAGCAAAATAATTCAGAAAATAATCATTCAAACACAACAACAATTTTAATCTAGGAGTTCACCCGAAATCTCGTGGGCTACGTCTTCTTTGAGCTTTGTCATCATGACTCAGCTCTTTGGGATTATGGTAAGTTTTTTTTTACAAAGTAAATAATTAATTCAAATGAATAAAACAATGATCTAAAGGACTGAAAAATACCATAAATATCCCTCAATTGGCTTTCCAAACTCTGAAAAATAGCTTTAGGCTCTTGTTGACATGATTCCTTCTGTCGGTGCACTAAGCTACTCTAAGATTCTAAATGGCACAAACTCCCTCAGAATTATATTTCTGTCACTGAAACCACTACTTATGTATCCAACACACATCATACATCAAATACCAACTGATAAATTTCTCAAATTGAGCACTACATTCCCCAAATAGGCTATCCTCCACGGTTTGCCCAAGGCTGCCCAAAACTTCAAATCAACTTATTGAGCTGTAGAAGTTCTAAAAATTTTAGGAACCCACTTCCATTGGTTCCAAAATGTATGAAATAGCCAATTTAGACTATTCATTCATCAAAAACGGCCTCCGGCTGCTCTAGTTTTGCCTCAATCACCAATCGGCACCCCTTGGCACTAGGGTCAAGGAAAAATTATCTACTGAGTTTTAGACATCTAAAATTCTTTAACACTTGTTAAAACCTCTGTAAATAGATTCAAAATTATGTTTTCATTCAAGAATGACCACTTTTTTACTACAAATGGTCTCAAACAGCTCTTTCAAATCCCTGTACTGCTGCTGGCAAAAGCTGGCACTAATGGCCCCTGGAACTTTAATGATGCTTTTTTTACTTCAAACGTTCTCTACAGGCTCTGAAAACCATTTCATCAGATTCATAACATCTGAATTATCCAATTTATACTATTGGAACTCTAAAAAGGGACTCCAAATCCCCTAGTTAGGCCTCAAACTGAATTTGTCTCAGGGTGGCCCTAATGGCTCCTTCATCTTCCCTGAAGCAAAAAAAGCTGACGATCACCGCCATTTGACCTAAAACCTATCCAAAATTATTCAGGAGGTCGAAGAGACCCAAAATTGATCAAAATTTCGTCCAATTTGGTTCAATAATGAGAGAGTTCTTACCAAAACAACTTTGCCCCAATTTCCTCCACTAAATGTCGGGAAACTGCCAGTTAACTCCACTAAAAGTGGATGTCCACCTAAATTTGGGAGCGCCTCCAGACTCTCTACCATATTAAACTCCAATTAACTGAAGCTTAATTAAATATTAAACCTGAGATTAGGCTCCTTAAGTTCTCTTAACATTAAGCTCCCACACTGGTCATATGATGAGCTTCCATCGGAGGAGGGTTGGCCCCTCCGTGCTCCGTCGGACCCACTCGGCATTCAAAGTGCAATAAATTCTTCATACAGTGTCTATTTTTAAAATGGTTTGCGGAACCGAAATCAGGAAGATGAGACCTATGCAACCAACTTAGTTTCAACCCAATTTTGTAACTTTGAATTTTGAGCTAATCCTTAGGTCCTTGATCCAGTTCTGATCACCATGGTTCCCAATACTTCCAAAGGAAATCTCAACCTGATCCTTCTTCAATATTTGATGGCAGTTTCTTGCCATTTAAACCCCTACATCAGACTTCCATAAACACATAACTGTCAATGCATAAATAAACATAAAAACATGCTAGTTACCCTACATTGTTGTGCCAAGCACATTTCCTTGTAACTGAACACATCCATGTGATGTCTTAAGAGACTTCAATTCCCTTGATGAATCTATCCATAGATGGAAACTAGTTGTTATACATGTCAAATACATGTTCACGAATATAGCATATATCCACATAATTTCAGAAAAATTCAAGGTTAAGAAGAATTCCTGTATGTAGAGTACTTATTCGTTTGGAATTATGGTTTCCAAACATAGCCAAAGGAATTCTTGCTGAATTCCTTTATTTTACCATTTACCCTGCTACAATTGAGTCTTACTATATGCTATCACATCACCCCATTGTTAGTTATATAAAAAATTCAACTATTACCTTGTCATGCTAATACCAAACATGTTTCTTTGCACTTGTTTAGACATGTCAATCACATGTTCCAAATATCTAGACATCATATCTATTAGCTAAAATCATCATCTACCAAGACTACCAGTCATGTCATAATCAACTAGTAATCAAAATCACAATACTGCAACTATCACCTACTATACTCAAGTACACAACAACTATCTCAACACATATTACGTTATTACAACCAACTTAAGACCAAATCATTTATTCATGCAATATTATAGACACATAATCATATCATGTGATTAATCAAACATTCAAACAACTTGCAAACATACCATGTTAAATCAATCAACTAGATGACGTAATAGACACCAAATCACTTAAACACCAAATAGACGACATAATCAAACATTCAAGCACCAAGTACATGACAAAAGAAAACTCATACCTTAATGTATCTTCTTTTCACAATCAATCTAGGTTAGCACGATATAACTTCACAACATATCACTCAAACATAAATAATATCATGATATCCATAACAATAACTAACTAACATATTCACATCATAATCTCATAAACAATTGTCATTCATGCATAACAATCACATATGCACAGTCAACATAGATTAGTATGACATAATATCACAAGCAAGTCTACTCATACCTTAATGTTATAACCCTAACCATTTGCATAGGAAAATCCAAATTAGCATGATGCATATAACATCAAGATATTAATTCTATAACCCTAATCATCAAGTCAATTAACATATAACAACAACAAGTTAACATATAACATATTCATCAACAACATATAGCATAGTCATCAAGTTAATACCATGCTTAACTAACCAACACATGTACATATGATCACACTAATTAAATAACTTCTATCATGTATGTAACCATAAAATCAATAGAATGAAAGGCATACACATAACCATAATGCAAATGATTACATTGATCAACTAAAATTTATCACATATGTAACCATAATAGTAATAGAATGAAAAACATATAAGTAACCCTAATGCCTACAACAACCATGAATCACAAACCTGCATGCAAAACATAAAAACTTGTATGCCGATATGCTCTTACCCCAAATTCCATTGCTTCAACATCACTTTAATGAGCTACATCTCCTGCTCTATCTTAGCCAACACATTAGCATCATAACATACAAATATCGTCATGATGACCTAATTGCATACAATGACCTTATGCATAACAACCTTCACCATGAAAATTCATGCATAACAACATATAGACGTCGACATGCATAAAAACACATATACAACCAAACACTCATGACGACACATCCGACAAAAACACCATAAACCTTCACATGGCGACATCACTACAATCATGATCAACACCATGCAAATGTGATAAGAAAATGGACAACAAGAATAAGGAATACATATGCAACCGACTTGAATGCATGGAAAACACACCACCCATCTAGTTTGAGGGTTGAACCATGCTATGATACCACTATGTAACACCCTTCTCCCACATATACCCAAGTAACTAGCCAACCAAGGTAAACATGTGACGAGAGGCTACTATGATGAGATTCAACCTCCTAGGTGACCTTAAGGAAGTGGAATTGATGGAAACACATCACACAGACATTATACATCAACAATAACACCCCCAGGAGCCAACCCAACCATTCAAGCATCATTAGGGAAATTTTGAGGTCTAAAATGGGCCTCCTAAGGAAATTATAAAATAATAATGGAAATAATAAAATAATATTTGATTTCATCATGAAATTTTAAATGGAAAAAAGGGAAAACTATTTTCTCAACTTATCTCCCTATGCGCTTACTCAAGTTTCGAGCGGAAACACTCGTTGAATGAAAAATTTGATTTCTCATCCAAGGAGTACCCATGTTGCATAGTTTAGATGGACCCTGCCACATGAAAAATTAGAAATACATGAAAAACATGCTTGCAAACATGTTATTTAATGTATTTCTCATTTTTTTGTAGCAAGTTCCATCGAAAGTATGCAACATGGGCACTCCTTGGATGAGGAATTAAATTTTGCATCCAATGAGTACTTCCGCTCGAAATTTGAGTAAATACGTAGGGAGATAAGTTGAAAATATGAGTTGAAAAAGTAGTTTTGTTATTTTATTATTTTTTATCATTTTTAATTTTTTACTCCAAAAATGGTGAATCGTTCCCCATGGTTGATAGCATCATCTTGAATCCTATTTGTTCTTATAAATTTTCTTTTTGTTGTACATTTTTCTTATGAGGCCCATTTTAGACCTTAAAATTCCCCTAATGCCTGCTCCTAGGTCCCACTGACCTTTTAAGCCCTTAGGCCTCTGGAAACATGCACAAGCCTACATGAATATGTCTGGGAGGCTCTGGATCCATGCACAAGCCTGTGTCCAGGGACTATTTCGAGTAGTGTTGTGCCAGAGTCTATGGAATTTAAGGCACTTTTCAAGCCTAGAATTCTGGCCACTGCCCAAAACTTGTTGTAACTTATGGAATCCATTAAACACATGATGACAAGGCTACTAAACCATAAGCTAACTCTAGGTCCAAGCCTGACCATCCCCAACTGGGACTGACATTTTTTCAAACACTTGGCATCAAATGCAATATATAGGTATAAATAACAGATCTAAGCATAGGGTATCATAATTATCTTAGAAATGTTAAAAAGCATTGTTCCCTTATATAATTAGATGCAATATCATTTATTATATCATATATACATCATTCATTCATTAAAAAATAAAAACATGAGGAGAGCCATACTTCATCATTATCATAAAACTCAAGCATAACCAGCATATAAGAAACATAAATTACAATCACATAAAAACCATATAATCCATATAATAGCAAGAATATTTACCCATAAATACAAGGGGAAAATAGCCCTTATTTCCATAACCAAAATGCAACCAAGTATTGGACTTCCACATTCCACTCGATGATATACATGGTTGAGCCAAATCTCTCTTCATCTAGTCACTCCTGTGTCATATTTCAAGCAGGAGTATGGGATCTGATTAAATCAAATCCATCAAAACCAAACTAGGGCTTCCAGAGGCCAAACCACCACAACCCTCAACCAATGATTCCACCTCACATTTGGATATCACAACCATCACCAGATTGGTCTCCACCCAAGTTGCCCAGGGATCTAAAGTGTTTCTTCCAACCAAGGCTCTCGAACTAGTAACTCAACCTCATATGTTTCCAGGCTCTAAAGTGTTTGTCCAAACAAGGCTCCAGGAATAGTAACTCAACCCACCTAGGTATCCATAATATGTCTCCAACAAAGGCTCTAGGACTAGTAACTCAACCTAAAAATTGTCTATCTATATCTAGAGCGTTCTTCCAACCAAGGCTTCAGGAACTAAGAACTCAACCCATACCTAAATGGATCATGAGAACCAACCAGAAAACAAACAATGAAAATGAACCCACAACACCATGGCTATCCAAGAAATTGAAAGGCTAGGAAAATCCACTGTCAATCGAGGAAATCCTCCAAGCCAATTACAGATCATAACCAAGAAACCACATGCATGTGCCATGCATGCAAAAAATATCAAGGAAACCATACATGGAACTCGATACCTGCAAAAAAATCCAGCTATAGTTGATGATCCCATTCTCCTACTGCGCTTTCCTACCTTGTCTTTGCTTCATGCTCCAAATTCAAAGTATGCCACACTCCTCCAAGAGTGCTCCAAGAAAACTGTTGGAACAGGGTTCCCTACAAAGCTGTGAAACTAGTCCATTTTGTATGTTTTTAATTATATTTACTCTAACGCAGAGGTTTTTTGGTGGGTCAAAGCCCCTAAAGCATTGTAAATGGGTGTTGGGTGAAAATAGGTTCGTTTAATTCTTTTGTAGTACTTGCCCAACTATTTAATTTGTCAATCCGAGGTTCATAGACTTACGAGGCACATGCACTATATATGCAGGACCGAAGTGGAACTAATCTAATCTAAATTACTGAAATCAAATTAATCTAGAAAAGCATTGAAACACTAACTAGGAAAGCAGGAAATTGCATAAGCGAAAAGAAATACAACATGTGAAGAGTTGAATGATAATCAACATATGTGATCTCACAACAATAAAGCTATCTCAAATTACATTACAAGAATCAAATGACAAATCATGAAATCGTAATAATAAAAGAATATGAATCAAAGCTAAGAATCCCCTTCTCCTAATTACAAGACTATCTCTCCAAACTCAAAACGTATGAACTTCTAAACTTGTCAACTTCCAAAAACTTGAAGAGAGAGCACTCTCTTATATACATGACGAAGATAACCATCTCATAATGACATATCCACTATTCTCTCAAGCACTCTCAACTACTTTCCCATTATTACAAAATATGATCCCTTTCAATCCTCCACACATCTCTCACATATCTTGGATAAGATATGCCAACCAAATCCTCCATGATCTTCTCCTTAGGAATAGGCTTGAATAATTATCTCCTTAATATGGTGGAGAAGATATTTGAGAAGTCTCCTGGAATTAATTCTTCACATATTTCCTACACATTACAAAGCTCACACATTCTTGAGAGATATATAAAAAAACATTTATATTTTCTAATATTTAATCATAAATTCATTTATAATACAAAAATGAATAAAGTGGAAAATACGAAGGTGAAACCCAAATTTATTTATGAAAATGATATGATGAAAGGTTAATGGGATGATGAAATGTAAGGAATAGTGAAGGGAAAGGTGGATGAAAATATGACATTTCTGAGTCCCAACATCCTCCCCAACTGAACTTGTTGCATGTCCTCATGCAACCATGCATGGGTCTCTTTAAGAACATTTGGCATCTTGAACTTTGGCTTTACATGATGATGTCTTTTAATAATGAATATTTCCAGGATATGTGAAAGACATGAGTAACAACTTACATTTTCTTATGGTTGGTTCTTGTGTGACAACCATGAATACAAAGAATGTTGGTTCTTGTGTTAACAACATTCATTTCATTTTCTGTTCTCTTTCCTTATGGTTGGTTCTCATGAATACAAAGAATGTTGGTTCTTGTGTTAGCAACATTCATTTCATTTTTTGTTCTCTTGCTGCAATAATAATGTAAACACTCACTGGAAATCATAAGCTATCAATGTGCACAAGAAATCCCTTTTTGCAATATTCATGAAACATGCCAATATGTATATTAATGCGTATGAAGCAAAGTGCAACAAAGTATCGTTGGAAAAGAAATGTTGGTGAATGGTAAATGAGATAAAAATGGAGTGATAGTGGTGGAGAAATGGAATCATGGTAGTGAATATGTAGTGAATATAGTCCCCCCCCCCAACGGAATTGGTTGCATATCCTCATGCAACTTGGCATGGGTCATGAAAGGAAATGTAGCATGGTGAGGGAATTTTCCAAAATATTCAAGTTAGAATATAAGGAATTGCATGATTAAATATTAGAAAACAACATACCTCTACTTACCCAAGAATGATGAACTATACAATAGGAATGTCGTTGTTGCTGCTGCTGGATCAGGAAAATGTGACTGATGTAGTTGTAACTGGATCCTGGGAAATGAAGGAATCTGAACTACTGATGCTGAATCATGGAAAAGATAAACGCTGAAAGTGGAACTGTGGTACTCTCATAGATAAGAATTCATGCTGCTGTAACTGCTGAGGGAGTCGTGTAAGAGTGCATAATCTTCACCTGCTACAAAACTTCTTGGTACAAGTCTAATCATGCGAAAGAATGTGTTGATGTCGAGCATGAAGAGAAATCATTGGATTACCGGCCATTGATGAATGCCGTTAACCAATGCGAGGAAAACTCACCATTGATGTCAATGAGTGCCAAGGTACCCGAGTACATCTTGCGAAATGCGAATAGAGGGGTTGACGTCGAGCCATTTGCAAGATCTGATGATCAAGGGACATTGATGTATTCCCATGATTGTCAGCGAGAGAAATTTCCATTAAGGCATGCAAGTCTCAAGGTACCCAAAAGGAACACTAGTCTATTTCCCAGATAAGGTCTGATGTCGATGGGGCAAGACTTGTTGAAAGGTGGGCCTTAAGGAATCCCACATCAGTCAACGCGAGTTTGTACAAAGAGATTTGGTAGGACTATAAATGGAAATAACTCATAGGAAAGCAGTGTGGATCAACATGGTGAGGAAAACAAGGCAATGTAATCATGGAAAGGGAATAAGTTTTATTCAGAAGGAAAACTAGAAGGCAATAAACTGAAAAGGATAAAGGAATGTATGCAATTCAGAAAAATAGGCATGCATGAAATCGTGAAAGATAAGGTAATGGAAAATGGGCTTCAACACAAGGATGGTCTAGGCGTTTGGAAGGAAAAAGGTGAGCAATCACGACAAAAAAGGATTTTTGTGTAGTGGAAAATGTCATGATATATGCTGTGAAGAATTAATTCCTTCAAGCATGCAATGATGCATGTTTCATTGTGATTTCGAAAAAAATCACTTTTGCATTAGATTGTCTTCAACTCTGAAAAACTTAGCACCATTCCTGCATAAAAAATTGTCACCTTTGTGGGCCATCTCCATCGATCATTCCCATATGAAGTGACTCGAAAACAAATTAGCTTATTTTCAATAATTTATGAAATGTCCATTTTTTTAATTATTTTTCGAAGTTACACTAATTGTGGATGAAAAGGGTGTTGCATCGTAATGTTGAGCTTTCTGCATAAGCTTCTTGTTGACCTACACATAACACCAATCTCATTTCACTTGTTAGTATATGCATCCTAACTTTTTCCCATAAATTCACTTTAAAGTAAATGATAAAATCCAACATACTTTTATTTCCCCCCAACTAGAGATATTGCATGTCCTCATGCAATGTACTCATTGATTGTGCAATACTTTTTGAAAATGTTTTTATTGGTTTGCAGGAAAATTGATTTAAAACATTTGAAAAGGTTTTTGTATTTGTTAGGGAACAAGTAGTTAGTTTATGAATGAATGAGGGAAAAATTTTTATTTTTACTATTATTATTTTTTTTAACAAAATTAAAATGAAAATTTTATTTTATCATTTATGTTTGGTGTTGAATTAAATAACAAATTAAAAAAGAAAATTTATTTATTTTTTATCATTTTTTTTAATAAATAACAAATTAAAAAAACAAAAGTTTTTAATTTATTATTTATGTCGAAAAACAAAACTAATAATGAAAATAATAAAAGAAACTAACCCTAATTAAAAAAAACAACCAAGGGTTGTGAGTCGAAAACTACTCAGAGAGAAATGACTTAGATCTAGTGGTGCATACCACGTAACTGTTGATGAGACTGTAAGGTTCTCTTCAAAGAGAACCTCAAATCCAAAAAATGGGTGGAGGTGGTCTTGGTGGTGGTGTGAACTGCTGCTGATGATGTTAAACTTGAAGGAATATCCCTATATCTTGACACGCCACAATCCTAAGAGGCACCATTTCTCCTTATAATTGATAAATAGTGCAGAAACACTTCATTCACTTGAATCCTCAATATGCCGCCTCATCGTCATAATTACCAGGGGAATCGTAGTTGCACGTGATGAAAATGTCACCGTTGTTGCAGACGACCCTTGCGCAGCCGGCTCTGAGAGACTTCCTCCACACTATTTGAGAGTAGTGTCCACAATCCTGATTGTTGTCGCATGAATGAGTTCGATAGTTGAACGTTGTGTTCTTGCTAATCCATGAAATATTTGTATCCTCTACCGTCCAGCTGCTTCCACCACCCCAGAAGATATTTTCTCTGTATAGGCCATTTGAGTGCTTCAAAGCGCAGTCACCTTTTCTCTGATTGGCATACTGCAGTGCGTATTCTGCAACTTTTTCACTCCAATATAGGGGAGCGATCCCAACTCTGGCTCTTGCTGCGTTTTGCAAAGGAGGAATAATGAATCCACACAGAATAACAAATTAAAGAAAAGGAAGTGGAGAAATAATTTCATCTTCATTTTTCTCCATGTGCTCACTATGGGAATCAAATACTGCCAGGTTGCATGAGGCTGAGAGGGAGGCATTGGTCCATTTTGCAGAGGGCCATTTCCGAATGGTGGTGGTGGCATTGGAGGACCCATATTACCATTTGCGTGTTGAGGTCCACTTGGAAGTGTTGGTGGCCCACTTGCAAACAATGTATGTGGTCTGTTCTTCTGAGTACCAGGATTTTTTCAGCAAGCATTCATTCTGCAGGAGTTCCATGACGTTCTCCTTTTGTATTTTTTATATGCATAAGATACCGTAATTTGACGATTGCAAAGATATTGACCATTCGTTGCCTCAATAGCAGCATTAGATATCTCAAAAGAATCATAACTAACAAAGCGAAAACCTCGTGAATTCCCAGTATCAGGATCTCCGGATATTACTACAAAACTGCCTCCTCGATATTTGAAAAATCCGATTTGACTTATCGTGAAGTGATTTGTTCCTGCAAAATTGGAATTTGTATTATCGTTTCCTGATTTTCTGGACAAAGAGCCGGATTTTTAATTTATGTTTTTGAGGATTTTGTGGGCGTTGCTGAGGGAGTTGCAATGGCGGAGGGAATCTTTTCCATTTTTGTATTGACAATTCGTTTACATTTTTCGAGTTGCACAAATAACCTGCAATCCCCAAGTCTCAGTCCCGAGGGATATGTATGAGAATGCTATGACAAAATTGTTTTAAATGTGTAGGTGTAGTGATTGAACTCCAAGTTTATTATGCAGCAGAAGCAATGGCTTCTTCTGTGCCAGTAAGATACGCACGTCTCTGCTCTGCCGTAGCAAGGCCTGGTGAAGCATTGATTCCCCACGTTGCCACCAAAATTCATTGAGAAATGTTGAGAAATGGCGTTGGTGAATCTGCAGTCTTGGGCCTGCAATCTGGAGTGCTTTTTTTCTCCTCTCGGTCCTTGATGCATTATATATAAATTATTTTATGTTTTGTTTTTTTTTTATGAGTGTGCTGGTTGACTGTTTTTTTTTTTTTTTAATTTTTTAATTTTTTAATTTTTTTTTAAATTGTTTTTGTGTTGTTTTATTTTCATGAATGTTTTTATTTTTATTTTATTTTATTTTTTTTAATTTTTTAATTTTTATTTTTATTTTTAATTTTTAATTTTAATTTTAATTTTATTTTTTAATCAATGAAAAACTAAAATTTAGAAAGAAACTAAACTTTCTCTAGACTTTTTTTTTTTTTTTTTTTTAACAAATGGACACAATGATTTGCATATTGAAAGATGTTTTTGATCAAGCATATTGCAAAACATGAATTTATTTATTCCTAAAATTAGTCTAAATCATCCCTATTTTCTGATCCTTGCGATCGCACTAAGCGCAGAGGAGAGCATACTTATTCTAGGTAAAATAAAAACCGAAAATCAAAGCAAAAACTAAAAATGAAAGCCTACCTACTCTATATTAATTAAAAAAAAAAAATTAGTTACGTGTAATTAAACTTCAAATGAAGCCATTCACATAGCAGTAACAACAATATATCCAGTAGCAATTTTTTAAATGATGGATGAAAATATTCGAGAGTGAATGAGTCTAGTTTCTATAACTGCAAATAAACTAAAAAATTAAAAGATGAATCTAATCTAGTACTTACCTGGAACCATTGTTCGATAAAGCTTCGATATGCATAGTTTCTCTCACTTAGATCATGTTGTAACTCCTGTTGTTCTTCCTCAATCTCCTGTTTGAATGATTGTTCGCCATCAGATATGCAGGATTCTTCAGATGTTGAATCTTTGTTTGTTTCTTGGGGAGTAGTTGAACCTTTAATTCTTGTCAAGATCTCCTCTTCCAAGGAAGAAGAGATCCCGACTTCTGATAGGATCTGAGTGAGTAGTTCCAAGCTGAAACTCATTGTAAAACCATGTTGAAAAAGGGATTCTTACATACTAAAAACAGAGTGCTAATAATTGTCTGAGTTTTTAATCATTTTACAACGTTTTAGTTCACAAAAACTCTTTCAAATTAGCACACTAAAAATTGAATTCATTAAAAACCGAAACCATAGAGATAATCTTGAATTCAATACTCAATTAAACCCTCTTACAAGGACTGATCATTAATTTAGTAATTTAATTCTTCAATTATAACCATGAACCATGAATTCACAACTTAATCAAACACTCTTCATAGTTGCGAAAATCAAACACAATTGCAAAAATTGAAATTCACACTTGCATAAATGTAAACACACCCTACATGCCCTGATCCATAAGAGGTTGAGCTCGTTACGGTATCTCGAACGCGATGCGTAGGCTGTTCCCCACGCCTTACCGCCTTAACACCTCGGAATTAGGAACATGTCTAAACACACTTGCATGAAAAATCAAACTAAACTTCAATCCATCGTGCCTCCCCGGCAACGGTGCCAAAATGTTGGGTGAAAATATGTTCGTTTAATTCTGTTGTAGTACTTGCCCAAATATTTAATTTTTCAATCCGAGGTTTGTAGACTTACAAGGCACATGCACTATATATGCAGGACCGAAGTGGAACTAATCTAATCTAAATTACTGAAATCAAATTAATCTAGAAAAGCATTGAAACACTAACTAGGAAAGCAGGAAACTGCATAAGGGAAAAGCAATACAACATGTGAAGAGTTGAATGACAATCAACATATGTGAGCTCACAACAATAAAGCTATCTCAAATTACATTACAAGAATCAAATGACAAATCATGAAAGCGTAACAATAAAAGAATATGAATCAAAGCTAAGAATCCCCTTCTCCTAATTACAAGACTATCTCTCCAAACTCAAAACGTATGAACTTCTAAAGTTTTCAACTTCCAAAAACTTGAAGAGAGAGCACTCTCTTATATACATGAAGAATGTAACCATCTCATAATGACATATCCACTATTCTCTCAAGCACTCTCAACTACTTTCCCATTATTACAAAATATGATCCCTTTGAATCCTCCACACATCTCTCACATATCTTGGATAAGATATGCCGACCAAATCCTCCATGATCTTCTCCTTAGGAATAGGCTTGAATAATTATCTCCTTAATATGGTGGAGAAGATATTTGAGAAGTCTCTTGGAATTAATTCTTCACATATTTCCTACACATTACAAAGCTCACACATTCTTGAGAGATATATAAAAAAACATCTACATTTTCTAATATTTAATCATAAATTCATTGATAATACAAAAATGAATAAAGTGGAAAATAAGAAGGTGAAACCCAAATGTATTTATGAAAATGACATGATGAAAGGTTAATGGGATGATGAAATGTAAGGAATAGTGAAGGGAAAGGTGGATGAAAATATGACATTTCTGAGTCCCAACATCCTCCCCAACTGAACTTGTTGCATGTCCTCATGCAACCATGCATGGATCTCTTTAAGAACATTTGGCATCTTGAATTTTGGATTTACATGATGATGTCTTTTTAATAATGAATGTTTCCACGATATGTGAAAGACATGAATAACAACTTACATTTTCTTATGGTTGGTTCTTGTGTGACAACCATGAATACAAAGAATGTTGGTTCTTGTGTTAACGACATTCATTTCATTTTCCGTTCTCTTTCCTTATGGTTGGTTCTCATGAATACAAAGAATGTTGGTTCTTGTGTTAGCAACATTCATTTCGTTTTCTGTTCTCTTGCTGCAATAATAATGTAAACACTCACTGTAAATCATAAGCTATCAATGTGCATAAGAAAGCCCTTTTGTAATATTCATGAAACATGCCAATATGTATATTAATGCGTATGAAGCAAAGTGCAACAAAGTATCATTGGAAAAGAAATGTTGGTGAATGGTAAATGAGATAAAAAAATGGAGTGATAGTGGTGGAGAAATGGAATCATGGTAGTGAATATGTAGTGAATATAGTTCACCCCCCCCCCCCAAACTGAATTGGTTGCATGTCCTCATGCAACTTGACATGGGTCATGAAAGGAAATGGAGCATGGTGAGGAATTTTCCAAAATATTCAAGTCAACATATAAGGAATTGCATGACTAACGATTAGAAAACAACATACCTCTACTTACCCAAGAATGATGAACTATGCAATAGGAATGTAGTTGCTGCTGCTGCTGGATCATGAAAACGTGACTGATGCTGTTGTAACTGGATCCTAGGAAATGGAGGAATCTGAACTGCTGATGCTGAATCATGGAAAAGATAAACGCTGAAACTGGAACTGTGGTACTCTCATAGATCAAAATTCATGCTGCTGTAACTGCTAAGGGAGTCGTGAAAAAGTGTATAGTCTTCACCTGCTACAAAAATTCTTGGTACAATTCTAATTATGCAAAAGAATGTGTTGATGTCGAGCATGAAAAGAAATCATTGGATTACCGGCCATTGATGAATGTCGTTAACCAATGTGAGGCAAACTCACCATTGATGTCAATGAGTGCCAAGGTACCCGAGTACATCTTGCGAAATGCGAATAGAGGGGTTGACGTCGAGCCATTTGCAAGATCTGACGATCAAGGGACATTGATGTATTCCCATGATTGTCAGTGAGAGAACTTGCCATTGAGGCATGCAAGTCTCAAGGTACCCAAAAGGAACTCTAGTCTATTTCCCAGATAAGGTGCTGATGTCGATGGGGCAAGACTTGTTGAAAGGTGGGCCTTAAGGAATCCCACATCAGTCAACGCGAGTTTGTACAAAAAATTTGATAGGAATATATATGGAAAGAACTCACGGCAAGCAGTGTGGATCAACATGGCTAGGAAAACAAGGCAATGTAATCATGGAAAGGGAATGAGTTTTATTCAAAAGGCAAACTAGAAGACAAAATAAACTGAAAAGGATAAAGGAATGTATGTGATTGAGAAAAATAGGCGTGCATGAAGTCGTGAAAGATAAGGAAATGGAAGATGGAGGCTTCCAACACAAGGATGAATTACATCGTTTGGAAGGAAAAAGGTGAGAAATCATGGCCTTAAAAGGATTTTGTGTAGTGGAAAAATATCATGATATGTCTTTAATGAAGAAGAATTAATTCCTTCAAGCTCCAATGATGCACATGTTTTCATTGTGATTTAGAAAATCCCCTTTGCATTAGAATTATTCTTCAACTACGAAAAACTTGGCACCATTCTGCATAAAAAATTGTCACCTTTGTGCCATCTCCATCGATCATTTTGTGTCAGTGACTCAAACAATTAAGCTCATTTTCAAGAATTTATGAAATGTTCATTTTTTAATTATTTTTGAGATTACACTAATTGTGGATGAAAAGGGTGTAAAAGCATCGTAATGTTGAGCTTTCTGCATAAGCTTCTTGTTGACCTACACATAACACCAATATCATTTCACTTGTTAGTATATGCATCCTAACTTTTGCCCATAAATTCACTTTAAAATAAATGATAAAATCCAACATACTTTTATTTTAAAAGGGGAACTATATTCACTACATATTCGCTACCATGATTCCATTTCTCCACCACTATCACTCCATTTTTTTCTCATTTACCATTCACCAACATTTCTATTCCAACGATACTTTGTTGCACTTTGCTTCATACGCATTAATATACATATTGGCATGCTTCATGAATATTGCAAAAGGGTTTTATTATGCACATTGATAGCTTATGATTTCCGGTGAGTGTTTACATTATTATTGCAGCAAGAGAATAGGAAATGAAATGAATGTTGTTAACACAAGAACCAACATTCTTTGTATTCATGTTTGTCACACAAGAACCAACCATAAGAAAAGAGAACAGAAAACGAAATGAATGTTGTTAGCACAAGAACCAACATTATTTGTATTCATGGTTGTCACACAAGAACCAACCATAAGAAAATGTAAGTTGTTACTCATGTCCTTCACATATCCTAGAAACATTCATTATTAAAAATACAACATCATGTAAAGCCAAATTTCAGATGCCAAAGAGATCCATGCATGGTTGCATGAGGACATGCAACAAGTTCAGTTGGGGGGGATGTTGGGACTCAGAAATGTCGTATTTTCATCCACCTTTCCCTTCACTATTCCTTACATTTCATCATCCCATTAACCTTTCATCATATCATTTTCATAAATACATTTGGGTTTCACCTTCTTATTTTCCACTTTATTCATTTGTGTATTATAAGTGAATTTATGATTAAATATTAGAAAATATACATGTTTTTATATATATCTCTCAAGAATGTGTGAGCTTTGTAATGTGTAGGAGATATGTGAAGAATTAATTCCAAGAGATACTCTCCAAATATGTAATAAAAAAAAAACAAGAGATAATTATTCAAGCCTATTCCTAAGGCAGAAGATCATGGAAGTTGGAACTATCTTATCCAAGATGTGAGAAGATTAGTAAGAGGTGGGGATCATATATGATAATGGGAAAATGAGATTGAAAATCTTGAAGAAATAATTGGATATATTCATTATGGATTATACATCTTCTTCATTGTATATTTTTGGAAGTTGACAAGTTTAGAAGTTCATGCGATTTGAAGAGATAGTCTTGTAATGTGTGCAGCCTCATGATTTGTAATTTGATTCTTGTAATGTAATTTGAGATAGATTTATTGTTGTGAGCTCACATATGTTAATTTTCATTCAACTCTTCACATGTTGTATTGCTTTTCCCTTATGCAATTTCCTGCTTTCCTAGTTAGTGTTTCAATGCTTTTCTAGATTAATTTGATTTTAGTAATTTAGATTAGATTAGTTCCACTTCGGTTCTGCATATATAGTGCATGTGCCTCGTAAGTCTACGAACCTCAGATTGACAAATTAAATAGTTGGGAAAGTACTACAATAGAATTAAACGAACATATTTTCACCCAACAATGGGTCAAGGGTAGACCAAGAGTCTGCAAACCATAGTTTGCGGACCATTGGATGCATAGGCTAAAATAGTATAAGTAGTTTAACCTTTGTCAGTTGTAGGAGAGGCTAAGAATGATAAGAGATTACCGCTAAGTGTGAATCGATAGATCTGGTCAGGGTTGTTGGGTAAGGACTCCTGCTGCTATGTGCACTAAGGGCCTCTATCCTGTTGTGTGTGGACCCTGCTGTTGTGTGCGCAGGTTAGGTTTTTGGGGTAATGTAAGTAGATTTGAATATTAAGGAATGCGGAAGTACTGTTGAATATATGAAACCACCGAAATTACTATGATATGAATCTGTGTTGATTTGATTACTTAATATATGTTGTTGTGTTATTGGTTTAAGCTACAAACATACTTGTGTTACTGATTTATGCTGCGATCCGGATTTGTTTTGTTTACTTCATACAAGAATATCTAGAATAACTGCGTTATCGTTATATGAGTCATGATCTCTTGATTTCTGTGAGTATTATTTCTATTGTGCACGTGGATGCGAAGGGTATCTATAAATATAGGCTCTGTGATACAAGATCTGGTCACTGTAAGGGTGAACGCAGCTCGGCTTGACTTACGCACCCTCTCCCACAATGCAGAAACTTGGTTCTAACACCCACCCATACTACTTCGGGTGAGACTTTGGCCTGCGCAAGCAGGTCACTGCCGAAAGGGCCAATAGTACAGGGGTTAGTTGGCAAACCTTGAACCTTCGAACCTAGGTCAGGACCCCTTGAGCCAACAAATGGTTCCATTGTCGGGACCTGGAGCATTTTGAGAGAGGGATCGGGTAATGCCAAGGCCGTACTGGAAGTTAGAGATAAGGGAAATTGATGAGTGGTTTGAACAACAAGTTCAAGAATTTGCCCTAAAAGAAAACTGCAATGAGAGGTTGACCACCAAAGAGTGGAAGAATAAGTACATTTTCATAGAGATCTATGAGATCTTATTTGTAACTATTCCGATCGAACTCCAGGAGTGGCTTGCAAGACTGGTAGAGTTTCAAAAGTGTTGGAAGGACGAGCGAATCATTGAGTGGACCCTCGAACTAATCTAGCAGTTAGAAAATACTGATAACACCATCACTGGCACAGTGGACCATTGGGTAGACAGTGTGTTAGGAGGATTTGTGATAGAATTTTCCATCGATCAGTGTGTCTCCTACTCTGAAGTAGAGAAAAGATTCTTCACGGGGTTCCGAGGTAAGTTTCAGAAGACCTTACCATTGCTGATCAAGATATTATTATGCGAAAAGAGTATTTTGTGTAGCCATACTGAGTGAATGACCTTTGATCTGTATAAGAGCACAACATGAAGTGGCAA
Source organism: Pinus albicaulis (assembly GCA_034641835.2). Classification (NCBI taxonomy): domain Eukaryota; kingdom Viridiplantae; phylum Streptophyta; class Pinopsida; order Pinales; family Pinaceae; genus Pinus; species Pinus albicaulis. The sequence goes on along the minus strand of CM076579.1, from coordinate 215,377,505 downwards.
ATACTACAGGGCCAACCTAGAAGGAGATAGATTGGTATACAGTCCAGTAAGGGAAGAAGCTTCACAGAGTCCTCCAGCCACACCACTTTCAAACCAACCTAGAGGCAAGTATTCACCTAGCCCTCTGCCATCGGAAGACGACATGGCTGCGAACATGAAGTTACCGACCTTTAAGGGTGTGGGGGATGAAGACATGGACCAGTTCTGGTTTTTCGCAGGATCGATATGGACTGCGTAGAACGTAGCTAGTGATGCAGTGAAAAGGGCACAACTATCCCTTGCCTTCGAAGGAAGAGCTTTGGACTAGTACATGGGATACATCGGCCAAAACGCAAATGCAACCATTGAAGATATTAAGAATGCCCTGAAATAGTAGTTCAAGAAACCTAAGTCCTACTCCCAAATCATGGTTGATCTAAGGTATTTTGAGCAAGGGCCTTCTGAATCTGTGTGGGAGGTCGATCAATGACTAAACAAGGTGATCAGAGAAGGGGGATTCCAATATGATGACATAAAGCACATGGAATGGTTTATTTCTATGTTGCTACCTCACCTGCACATAACTAAGGGGCACCAAACTTTCGAATCACAGGAGAAGGCCTTAGAAGGTGCCATGAAGTTAGAAGCTACACCTCGAGACGAGACTCAAATGGGTGTCCAACAGATCCAGGGACAGCTGGAAGCGATGCATGTAGATATCCAGAACCTGCAAAAGAAACGAGGGGCAGAGGCTAGCCCCAAGAGATGGTGCATACGATGCCAGGTGAATGGCCATACCAAGGATTACTTTCCTCTGTTAGCAGACTATATGCAGGCCGGGGGACATAGCCCATTGTGCCCTAGGGAAGTTGCGGGACTCAGTGGGCTAGTGCTATGGTGCGATGATTTTCGCGTCACAAGGCTGCACGATACTAACCACTGTCCCCGCCTTGCTGCATATGTTCAAGAGGTAAAACAACAATGGTGTAGGTTCTACAGATCGGTGGGACATGATGAGCAGAACTGTCGGACATATGATTTGATGATTGATCGAGGAAACTTATACAGAGTACAATCAGACCCTATGTCACCGAGAACCCCCGCCGGTATAGGTGGCTCCCCATCAAGGGGTCGGGGAGGAGGGCGCGGTGGAAGTACAGGACGGGGATGAGGTCAGCTAATCTGTTATAACTGTGGAGAAGAAGGACACTTTGCAAGGTACTGCCCGAACCCCACTAGGAAATCTTGTCGATATTGTAGACATCTGGACCATGCGATTGAAGATTGCCCGATCTTGATAGAAAAAATGTAGGAAAAAGTCGTCACCTACACAGAATGTGTATAGAGTTAAGGTTGAGTTGTGAGACAAATATCCAAGTGTGAATGTGGTGACACGCAGTGGGATGGCCACCACGGGGCCTGAGGAGGAGGCTGCGATGGAACCTCTGATCCGACTAGAAGTTATCAAACAAGAAGGCCTGGACCTAAAAAATGGGAAAGAAACATTTGTCACAGCTTGCAAGGACTTTGCTGATGCAGAAGCAACTACTACTCGGCCCCCTGCAAACCTCAAGGCAGATAAGGAGGTCGAGCCCTTTTTTCAGGCATGTATGAAGTTGTTGCGCAACCCAAGGGATGTGGAGCATCTTCAGGCATTAATATATAGCTACGCAACATGACCCAATCTACCTCCGGAGGTCAAGGATGTGCACAAGATGAAGAGAAATGCAGCTATATGTGCAAATTGGTGACTACGAGATGAGTCAAGTTATTTTGGACCTGGGGCATATGCGAACGTATTACCTAAACAGACTTGGCAACGAATGGGAGAGCCTAAGTTGGAATGGTCCACTTTCCAGCTATGCATGGCAAATCAATAGAAAATCATTCTGCGCGGAAGGTTGTCTAAAATTACGGTGGATATAGCAGGAGTAAAGGCTTGAGCCGACTTTGAAGTAATTGAAATTGTAGAAGATGTGGACCCCTACCATGCGCTCTTAGGGTTGGACTGGGCCATAGATATGGGCTGTATCATCAACCTCAAAAAGAGAAGCACGGTGTTTGAGAATAATGGTACAAGGGTAATAGTACCATTATATCCTGCGGAAGGTGAACGATACACCGAACTGGTGCGTGATGAAGAGGATATGGATCACATTTGCAAGTTGACTGCGCAGGACGAAGATTGGATCAACCCCACAGCGGAAGGAGTACTCTGCAGGGAAAAGGATAGTGAATGCTTCTCTGACTCTGATGGGGAGATGGAGAATTGGAATAACCGGTTGCATGATGTCTCAACACTACGATGTCTTCGAGTCACAAGGGACTTCCACTGCATCTCCTCAGAGGTAAGAGACCTACCCTACTTTGATGGTTCTAGTAGCATTAAGGAATTTTTGCGAGAATTAGAAGCAAAGGTTCCCAAGGGATGAAGGCTATGGGCCCTTAAGCTAGCCATGTGTGGAAAACCTGCGCGCTGGTGGGAGATGCATGACGAGGAATACCAGGATTGGGAGGAATGTTTGATATGATGATCCTGCGATTTGAAGCCCCAACCGGCCTGCAGGTCAAGACATTCCTTGGATCAGAAGATCCGCATGAATATTTGTTTGCGTGGGAAGACACTTGTCGGAAAACCATGTCTTGGGTTGAGAAGTACCTTAAGAACAAGCCTGTGTTGGGGAAGGATGCGCAAAAGGCACAAGTCTTTGACCCAAGTGTAGCAGGAATGTTGAGCACACAGGAGATGCGAAAACTAGGCATTGGCACACTAACAGCTGGTAGGAAGCGAAAGTTACCGTTGAAAGGCACGGCCCCCTGGCATTTAATGAGGTGGATTTTAGGAAATTTTGACCATTTATCAGATGGTAAGTTCCAGTTTAAGTTTACCCTACCATTGGGTGACCACAAGCGCTATAAAAAGGATAGGGTAGCTCAGATAAGGGATCCGCCCCACTTGCATAGATTATACTTATCACCTTTGTCTCGAGTGAGCTTGAGCTATATGATTCTCCTAGTCTGCACTATCCCTTTCATGCCTGATCAACCTACTCCTTCTGACAGTAGCCATCCAGAGCTGGGATTCCTTTTCCGTGCTAGGATGATGGCCACGAACCCTGCTAAACCTTCAGTACCAACAGAGCTGGAAAGTGAGGACGTAGTGGAGATTGGGGCTGAGGATGAAGAATTTCTCTCTACACCAGTCATAAAGAAGAGAAAAGAGAAAGCACAGGGCTCAGGGAAGTCCCCTAAAGCTGCAAAGTGGGTTGCAAGAAGACCTAGGACTTCCCCAAGGCATGCTAAATCTCCATGAACAACACTTCAGGATCAGGATGCACAGGAGGAAGCCCAGCCCGCCAATCCGATCAATTGGTTACCCCCCTTCATCCGACTGTGCCGGCCTTCAATGCGCACACCCAAAAACTTGGATGGTTTGATCACCTACCTGCAAACACCTCTAACCCTGGGCGAAGTACCTGTCATTAGTGACCCTTGCGGGCAGCTCCACGAAGTTAAATTCGATGATCACGACTTGGCGAATTATGAAGCCTTCCCTAAGCTGGCCCCCGCGCTATAATTCGACATAGTTTATGCAAATGATGGGGTCACAGTCATTCCGTAGTGCTAGGTATGTGGATAGGCTAGATTCGGGCCCTTGAACTTGCTACAGATGCCCCATTTTGGCCATTACAATGTCACAGACTCGCTGGCCTGAGAGCTTCTCACCTTGATTCACGAGGGCTACTTATGGATTCAGGACTGAGTCCCCATTGATGTTGCACTAATCCACCAGATTACGAGCCTTCCCATGCAAGGGCCACACCCTCTGGAGAGGGTGGGCAAGAAATATGAAGGCGAGACTGCTAAATTTGTGCGCCAAATGTATAAGGTGGAGCGAAATACCTGGGGCTTTATCATCAAATCCATCAGCGACCGTGCTAAGCAGATGGTACCATGCTATTAGCATGAAAAATAATGTGGAAGTGCTAGGTTGCAACCATCCCTGCCTATGTTATTCGATTAGTAGGCTAGTGTACGAAGGGGCTCTGCATTAATTGGGCCCAATATTTGTGTGACGAATTCTTGACCAATGTCCGCGAATCTCAGGAACAAGGGAAGGCCTTCTGTGATTCTTGGCTACTTCTCTTTATAGCACTAGTTGCATGGGAGGCGGCTAAGGAGTTGGTCCTCCCCGAGCTCATTCCAGAAATGTGTGAAGGATCTTGTTTCGCCCATCTATGGGACTCCAAGGACACACAGTGCGTGGAAGGTAACCAATTTTTTTGGGTCTTATTCCAGAGAAACTTGGCCGCAGCCATCAACTCTCGACCACGGCTATCCCCAACGGTGTACAATAGGTACAAAAGTATTGCAGCATTCCAGGTTACAATGCACCACATACAGATCCACAGTCTCAAGAGTAAAAACTGGACCTCCCTCTCGTATATGGTAGAAGATGAGGACATTGACCGTGTGATCGAACTATGGCCTCCTGCCTGGAAGATAGGCTTCAAAACCCCCACCAAGGAGACTGCAGGACCAAGCAAGCAGGGCTCGGACACAGCCGTGAAGAAGAATGTGCCACCAAAAACCACCAGGGTCGAGATCCAAGTAGATTCGCCACCAGAAGTAAACCTCAGAGGAAAAATGCGAGCAGGAGAGCCTAACAAAGGGCCCTGAAAGAAGCAGCGCGTGCAACGGGGAGAATACGATGTGACGGTCACACTAACTGACGGGGACCTCGAAAAAATAGCGGACGTCGTCACAATGGCCACAAAAGATAAGTGGGTAGCCCTAGAGGAACATCAGAAGGCTGCCATTAACACCCTCTAGGCTGAGCTTTGCACCCTATAGTTAAAGACAGACACTCTACAGGCCAGCGTGACTTAGGTATGGCCCCCCTTGGTACCCAGTGGTACAGTGCTCGCCACGAAGGAAATTCGTCACTGCGATGTACCTAACGTTGCCCTTGTGATCAATCCGCCAGTCCAAATCCATGCAGATATAGGGGTGCAGCTGAATCTGGCCACACTACCCCACGATGCATTACAAGGCCTCCACACCGTTGTATTCCATGAGATTCACCATCAGGAATAGCAGGTGCACCAACAACTAGGGGTGGCCGAGAAGACCATCGTGCAGCAGAACACCGAAGTACTTCGCTTTGTCACACAACTAGCGGAGCTCGAAACATTAATTCACCAGCTCTGCACAGAGGTTACAGAGGAGATCCTAGCCGTAGCCACCCCCCGGGCTAAAATTGAAGGGTTGGTCACAACATTGAAGGCATCCAGGACGGAGATGTAGGTCGTGAAGACACAACTAGAGCAACAAATCACCAACTTACAGGCCAAGCTATAGCCCGAAACATCTCCGGAGGTACAAGCCCAGCGCGCGGCGCTAGTAACCAAGGCCACTAACACCATTATAGGTCAGATTGCTTAGGGTGCCTGGTTTCTCAAAGATGCCATGCATCTTTGGACCAAGATCCAACATGATCCATTCCTCTAGAGAATCAATCTGGACTTGTGGCAGAAGGAAGAAATTTTCAATCAGGTCGAAGCTACATTGCCCTCCTTAGTCCCTGCACAATGTCTGGCATGCTTGAAGACTAGAAATGCGCTCTAGGATGAGATTGAGGAATTCCGATGCAATAAGCATGCCATTGCATGAAGATTGAAGCCTTGGGCCGACGTAGCCCTCTAGCTATCACAGGATACCGATGTTGCAGTCAAGCGACTGAATCAAACACTCGAGAGTGTCACCGCGGCGATCGAAGGACCGACATCCCAGAAGCTCGTGGATATTGTGTAGAGCGCTACTGCTTAGAGTCAAGAAGTGTTGCCCCTAATGATCACTGTCATCAACAAACTATGCGCACAGGTGGAGACCCCACCACCATAGTGACTTGGGATGAGTCACAAGATTTTGTTGGGGGACTGTTAGAACAGTGTCTCCTACAAATCTGTGAAAATGGTCCATTTTGTATATTTTTTATTATATTTGGTCTAACATAGGGGTTTTGGGGTGGGTCAAAGCCCCTAAAGCATTTTAAATGGGTCAAGGGTAGACCAAGAGTCTGCAAACCACAGTTTTCACACCATTGGATGCATAGGCTAAAACAGTATAAGTAGTTGAACCTTTGTGAGTTGTAGGAGAGGCTAAGAATGATAAGATATTACTGCTAAGTGCGAATCGGTAGATATGTTTAGGGTTGCTAGGTAAGGTCTCCTACTGCTGTGTGCATGGAGGGCCTCTATCCTACTGTGTGCGGACCCTTTTTTTATGTGCACAGGTTGGGTTTTTGGGGTAATGTAAGTAGATCTAAAGATTAAGGAATGCAGAAGTATTGTTGAATATCTAAATCCACTGGAATTAATGTGATATGAATCTATGTTGATTTGATTACTTAATATATGTTGTTGTGTTATTTATTTAAGCTACAAACATACTTGTGTTACTGATTTATGCTGCGATCTGGGTTTTTTTTGTTTACTTCATACAAGAATATCTGTGATAACTCTGTTGTCGTTATATGAGTCATGATTTGTTGATTTCTAAGAGTATTATTTATGTTTCGCATGTGGATGCGGAGGGTATTTGTAAATATAGGCTCTATGATACAAGATCTGGTCACTGTAAGGTTGAATGCAGCTCGGATTGACTTACCTACCCTCTCCGAGGGTGCGGAAACCTGGTTCCACCACCCATCCATACTAATTGAGGTGAGACTTTGGCCTATGCAAGCAGGTCATTGCCGAAAGGGCCAATAGTATAGGGGTTTGTTGGAAAACCTTGAACCTCCGAACCTGGGTCAGGACCCCTTAAGCCAACAAAAACTCTAAGTATCCAAGAGTATGAAAGAGAGAGAGAATAGAATGAGAGTCATAAGTGTGAGCAAAAGCTTGCCAACTGATACTTTGAAGAATTTTTATCAATGAGGCCTCTAATTTCTTCATTTTCCATTATTTTCCTTTATTTTAATCCTCACATGCAACCTGTAACATTTCACCTCCCTTTTCTCCTAATTTCCATTAATTTCATAAATAAATGTTCCAAAAAATCCATTTTTCCTTTCCAAAGCCTTTTCCATTTCCTTTTCCAATTTCTTTAGCCATAATAAACCAAATGAACACCCACTACAATGTTTTTCCCACCATTCAACTTGGAATACGTGTCTCATGACCTTGGTATTATATTTTTTTTACATGAATTTTTAACCAAGGTTGTTACAACTTCAACCTATAACCATTTACAAGTATGGGGTTACCTTCCTCATCAATGAATCTGATCTAGACAGATCCATTTTCATGGGACTTCTCTAATAGATATGGACCTGTTGATGCCTCAGAAATGTGTGGCAACAACAAGGGGGATAACCACCTGGTCTGGACCTTAAAGTACCTCCTTTTCCATTCTAGATGGTGGTTCCAACTAGTTAAACTAGGTCCAGTTACCTTTTCCCTATTACTATTGGTTTAAGATGTGTCTTTAGATTCCAATAAGCAGGGATATCAGGTCGATTCTTCTTACTGTTTAGGCAAGAGAATGACCCTTAAGATGCTTTTAATGATACAATAAAACTACCACTAAGATCTGCCCTAAAGTTAACCTAGCTTAGAATTTAAGAGTTAATATATCCATGCCATGCTAAGTTATTTTATGTAATATTTATTATTAATTCATAAATCTAATGTAATCTATAATTTGTATTAATTATATTAAATCTATATTATTTTATTAGACTTATGTTAATATTAATGTGAAATGTATATATTAAACTAAAACATACACTAATTATTAATTAAATCTAACAATGTCATTTTAAGATTTAATAAGATTGATCCTAAGAAATATTAATATCTTATTTAATATTAAATCTATTTAAATCTTAACTTTTCTAATTCTGTTGATAGTGAAGAGAAATTACTAATTATCACTAACTTGTAAAAGTTAAATTCTATAATTAGATTTTATCAAAAAACTAATTTAAACAATCTTTAAAAAAGAATCAAACTAATATATACAAAATATATAATTACAACTCATTTTATTGATCTATTAATGATGTAAAATTAAAGATTTAGATCTATATAAAGGTTTGATTAAACCTCACCTTAATGAGTGTGTGTCTTTAAAGAGGCCTTAATGCGTAATTAAACTATAAATACAAAACTAATTTAAATCCTATCTCGAACTAGAAAGGGATAACTATCTCCTAATCCGAGAGAAATTTAAGTAAAATAGGGGGAATGACTGATATAATTCATCACATAATTTTGTATTAATTAAAGGAAAAAGTTCACATTAAATAATACAAGTGAAAACAAAATAAACTTGTAAATGAATAATAAATAGTTATCAACCATCACAGGAATAATTGAATGAATTAGAATGTTATTTCAATCTCATTCTATAGTGAAAAGATAGCTTTAACAAGGCTTCAATAGTAAAATATTGATGACACAACAATAGTGCATGATATCAAAGAAACATAATACTTTTTAGAATTTGAGATCAAAACAAAAATGAAATTTTAATAGTAAGAAAATAATCCTTCGTTCTGGTAATAGTACACAATAACAAGAATTAATTAAACCATCTTAAAATCGTATTACCACAGTCTTGAGAGTAGCTCTGACCATAAATAAAAGTACCCGCAATAGTGTGAATACCCTTTATAGCTGAGCCATATATTCTCTACAATCTCTGTAATCAAACTCTAAACGCTCTGCAATAGTGCAAAAGTGAAAATTGATCAATTACAGAGAAATCCCCTGTGCTGGATCACAACCCCTGTAGAATGACTATCCTTCTGGTCCTGTAGAGTCTCCTTTCCAACCTCTTTCTTAATGTTTATTCATTCTTCTTATATAGCCAAAAAAATTAGTTTGTTTCCTTCTCCTTGAGCTAAGGCTTCAAATCCTCCATTATTCCTCTTTTTTAGATTCCATGATTTTTTGTTTCCATAACTTTCTATAAAATCTCAACCAAAAAACTTGTTAATAAAACTTATACAAATATGATTAAATAATATAATGGAACTATACAAAAAATAAAAGTTTTTAAAATTTAATCTAAAAACTTAAATAAAATATTAAACCTAACTTAAACCTATTATTTTAATGCATAAGACTTCCTTTTTCCGTAAGCTTTTTCCTATGTGATAATTCTTGAAGTCGTTTAAAACTCGGCAGTGAATTCAGTTTCTTCTTATTGGCTCTCCGCATTTAGGAAATGTCTATTAACTCGCCAGGAGGTTTCGGAATTCTTTTAATCCCATTGTAAAAATGAAATCTTATTGTAGCAGGGATGCTTGTATACCTTGAAACCGTTGATTCAGTAAGCAAGTTGAGTGCCAATTCAGTGATTGTTTTTTAGTGATTTGGGGCATGGGTCACGCTGGTGAGGGATGGCATGAAATTGCATTGGAAGAGTGGATCCACAATTGGGATTATGCCGCGGTGAAATCTTTAGCAATCCATTTCAGTAATTTGGTTAATTGAATGCGTTTCCTTTCTAACCCTTCCTAATAATTTTGCCACAAATCTGGTGCATATCTACAATTTGTGCCAACCACAGTGATTGTTAAACCTCCAATGTCCTATAGTGAAGATTCTCTCACCTGCAAACAAAAACAAATCATAAATTCATTGGATAATGCAGAAAACTTGCAAAAATGCAGTGATAAATAATTATAATGAATCTAGAGTCTTGGATTAATATTTGGAGCGTGATTTTAACATTTTAATTAATTCGCCATTCCAATACTTGCAAGTCGGAAATATCATCACGATTTTTTTGGAGAAATCATATCATTCAGTGAACCTATGATCTGGGCAGGTATCTGGGTAGTAGATCTCAAATTTTCGCATACAACACTTGGTATAATCCCGCATGTAATCTGCGTTGTGGTTTTAATAATGGTATTCATTCCGTCAAATCCACGAGACAAGATCTTTTGAAATGGGATAAAATTGACATAAAATGCCAAAATAGATAACTGCAACACAATTAATATATTTGGATGATATATTCGTAAACTAGTTAGCTCGGTATTGAATTCCCTGGCAATTAATGAAGCATCCCAAATTTTATATTTTGATGTGATTGTGTTATGCTGGCGTGAGAATCATTTGAAATTTCTTTTTTTCTTCCCTTTGCCCCCACTAAATTCACATATTTTGTGAAAAATGTGAGCCCATTTTAAAATTTTATCATTTATAAAACATGAGTCCTTTTCTTAATTAGATATGTTAAATTCTTTACAAAATTGTAACATGATTATGTTACCATAAAATGTATTGGGATTTTTTCTTTTCTTTTTCTTTTTATTTTTTTAAAAGATTTTAATATAATTACAATCTATATTTACAATATTCAATTAAAATAAAATGTTTATACGTAATTTAATGCTAAATAAAGAAAACAAATATAGTTTTAACTTAATCTAATGATTTTATAAATTATTAAAATACTGAAATTATATTCATTCATTTACAAGGTATAAAAATGGATAATATGGTAAATTAATGATTCACCCCTTTATTAATGGATATGTCAAGCCAAGTGAATGAGACAACCAATCAATATACCTAAACATGGAATGCGAAATGATGTGCCAAGTCATGTGGAGGAAATGCCAATCAGTGAAATCAAATACCAAATGCGAGGTGATGTGGCAACCGAAGGTGCCACTTTGTCTTCAATTGATCATTATGAAAATATTTCCAGGAATGAAAAAGGTGACAAGGAGGTGCAAAATATGATCAAAACCAAAATGATCATACAATCGTGAGGCAAGTGATAAAGATTCAAAAATTCAAGAATCTTTGAAAATTCCAATAAAGAAGGGAGTTGGAAAATGAAGGGTCCCTGTGATAAATATTCACAAATTATAAAAAATATAAAATCAAACAAATGAGGTAATATACAAAATAAAAGGCCAAAGCGGCTAAAACACATCCAATCTTCAAACAAGTGTCTTTCATAACAACTAATCCAAATGAGGTCAAAAAAAATTTATATAGATAGATAAGGACAAATCGAACTCATTTAGGCATTTCCTCATTCTCAAAATCCAATAATAGTAATATCAAGTGATTGGTTAAAAGGGTCCTCATTTTTCATTTATAATTGAAAAATGGGGGGGTTGTGTTTTACCACAACAATGGCGACATACTGGGAAGAACCAGTTATCTCTGTTCGAATTGATGATAAAATTCCAAGGAAAAAGAAAATAGAAGTTAAATTAAATCAAAGTGCTAAGATTCATACTTTTCTTCGAAACTCTTAAATGAAATAAAAATACTATCATTTTGTATATCTTGTAAATATTGGCTATAAGAGAGATGATTACCAACAACTATTCAATGACAACTTAAACTTAAAGAACACAAACATGTTGTTTTGTTTAGTGATAATGATGAACCCTTATAATCATAGGTAGAACCACTGCTACCAGCAGTTATCCATAGCCTCGACAGGGTTACCTCTTAGCCCAAGATGTCAGTATCCCATCTATATTTTAATATTCAGAGAAAAAATTATTTTATTAAAACTCTGAGAACCATTGCCCTAGCTTGGTGACCAGATCATGACAATTCCATTCACAAGCTTTGATAGTCATGAACAAGTCGACTCATGATGAGACCTATTGTCTTACAAAGTAAAGTTGTGATCCATTATCCCGATGTGGTAATCATATTGACAATGTCATAATTATCAGAACCTATGATCATGGTAGGCTGGCTCTTTACATAGACCCCCTATCTTTCAGGTTCTTGTAGCTTTTAATTTATACTCTGATAATTAGCAATAATATATGGGGAGACAAATTATCTCTTTAAGAGATTTGGGATGACATGGAAGAGTTTAAAAACTAAAATTTTGATATTTCTTTGTGTTACTTGAGCTAAAGTTGAGTTTAAGATAAGTTGTCGTAAAAATAAACTCTTATGTTATAGATTGAGATCGTCAAAATGATAAGAAAGAAACAGTCAGAGTTTCAAATTAAAATCTGAATGGAAGAAATTTGCAGATTAACTGATATTCTTCCTTTAACCCTAGAATTCTTTTAAATATAGAGTTAATAATTTCCCATGAATGAAACCAAAGTTGAATGGAAAAATTCCTCTCACTAAAAGTTAATAATACTACTAAAAGAATATGCATGAGGATTTTCCAAGTAATTGAAAAATGATCTATCATGAAATGAACTCCATTTGAAAGGGGTAAAAATGAAAATGAATGAACTAAGAATGAAAACAAACAAGCTCTTAAAAACAAAAACATGAAATGAAAAAAACTCAAACAAGATGATGATGTCTTGACAAGAAACATTAAGTTTGTGTTTACAAATATTCTTCAAGTTAAGTTATTGTCCTTTTTTTTTTCTTTTTCTTTTTTAAATTTTAAAGAGTCATCATGTTCCTAAGTTTATTAAAATCAAATCAATTTAAATGAAATATAAAAAACCAAAAAGAAGACCATCAAGAGAATAGATCATGAGAAAAATCTTTACAAGATAAAAATTATAAAATGATGAATATGTTTAAAAATAAAAATTTTACCTTGTAAGATGTTTGTTAAGTGTTGCTCTTATTTTAAAAGCATTGATGCAGTTTTTAAGTTTTTTATTCGAATGCTTTAATAGGAATTTTCAATCTTTTTCCAATTTTGCTTGAAACTTATCTTGCAAGTCTTTTAACGATCATGTTTTAAGAGTAAGACTAACAATTAGTTTCAAAAAGATTGTAAATGAAGTAGGAAGCAAAATTTGGAAGAGGAAAAGGAATTCCCTGTATGGATCATGGTGATTTTCTTTTCTAAATTTATTTTGCTAGCAAAACCAAATCCTCAAATTGCACACAAAAACCTGCAAAATAAAAAGACAAGGATAAGAAAATATGGCTAAAAGAGAAAATAAAATAAAGGAACAAAGGAGAAATGAAGATCAACATGTACATAGACCTGAGAAAAATGCATACCAAATTACCTTGTGAATCTTGACATCCTCGTATGAAGAGTATATAAAAATAAGCAAGACTAGTTAGATTTATCTCTAAGTTTGGATATGTTGAGAATCATGAATTATTGAATCCAAATACTAAGCAATGCTACAATAATTCTTCACATGACAACATAACAAGGAATCGACATATGAATAAAGTGAATGATAAAATATTGTATGCCATCATTTGAATTTTTGTCTTGTGAGCTCCTTTTATTAATTAACCATTATTTAAAACGTAAATTCTAATCTTATTGAAATTATGTGTGTATAAAGTGGAAATGAGCCCTATATTTGAGTTAACCTCTTAGAATGTGGGGTTTATCATTCATCAAATGTAAAATTGTTCTATCAATGAAAACCTTAAAATGAGAAAGATGCTAACTAAATGTATGATAAGGTCCCATCCTTATTCATTAAAATATCATAATTGCATTATTTTGGAAAACAACAAAAAAATGAAACAAAGTTAAATCTATTCCTACTCTAAACCTTTTGAAGGAAAATGACTAGGTATAGTCATATTTCCAATGTAACCAAGAAATAATTTTATTACCTGCAAAAATATACATTACATGTGTTAGAAAAAGATAAATCTTAATTGTTAAATTATATACAAAAATCCTAGAATCTTTATGCATGTTAATTCCTAAGAATGAAAATAGAAGAAATTTAATATCAGAAATTTTTTTGCTAAAATGATTTTCTAACTAAAAATAAAATCTATCAAAATATGTACAATCTAAAGGGTTAGAGATATTACCTTTAAGGATCCACCAAGATTTTGTTTTTGAAAATTGTGCAATATGGGAAGTATTGACATCAATTGTTTCTAAGATTTTACAGAAATTGTCATTTTCCCTTGTAAGACATTGATCGTCATAATGAAGAGAAAAAGAAGGAAAATCCTTAAAGGAATCTATTATGTGTACATCAGAATTAAGACAACTGACCAACTCATGATTAATATCGAAAACTTGTAATAGAGTTTGATGATCTAAATCATAATGGAAGGAGGCAAATTTGAGCTTAAAAAATGAATCAAATGATCTAAACTCATGAATATCATGATTATTAAAGATCACATGCTTTTCAAATGATTTATAAGTATCTTGAATATTGTAGAAAAGATAGATAAAGGTTTCTAGATTTATATCAATAAGTAATTGATCATTTAAAAATACCCCTTGCATTGTGTGATGTAATTCATTCTTAAGTTTTGAACTAGCAAATATTCCAACAGGTTGACACATACAATGATTAGGTTGCAAATAATGATAAACATAATGTAAGTTAGGTGAATTTTCTTTAAGATCACCATTTTTTATTCCCTGGATTAATGATGTGTTATCTATTGTCACAATAGAATCTAGCCCATTTTCAAAACAAGAATTATTGTTATGATTATTCATTAAATGTTGTTGTTGTGTAGAATTTTATTCTATTGACTGTAACTCATTATCATAAACATTAGGAGGTACCATAAAAATGCTTTCAGATGTAATATTCTCTCCTGATGTTGATGATTGAGAAAGATCATAATTTTCATTTAAAGGTTCAATAGGATTAATAATAGTACCAATATTTATTGTTGGAGATTCCTCTTTATGTTTTCTATAAGTTCTTATATTATGTTTTTGAACAACAGAGGTAACTTTCTCAATTAAAATTTTCTTAGGGGGTAAACCGTCGTAATGAAATCTGTAGCATAATAACATAAATCTATCAAAAAATTCGCTAACATTTTCATTATCAAATATTATAAAGTCATCAAATTCTAAGCACAAATTCTTATAGTTGTAATTGTGATGAGCAAAAATGAATACTTGCATAAAGTGATTCCAAGAGCGAATACACTTAGCTGGTAGGATCTTGTACCATTCTTGAATCCTTCGTTGAAGTGTGAGAGTGAATAACCTGCAAATTTCATTGTCTTTAGTGATGTTAAAACATTTGCATTTACGTATAAATTGATCAACATGATCTAAAGCATAAATGAAATTATCACCATCATATTGCAATTCGTATATTGATTCAAGTTGTCTCTTGGGTATACCTCTGGTAGGCTTGCGTGAGCTAAAAGCATGACCCAATGTAGGAATACAAATAGGAGCCATAGCTATTTAAAAATGTTAAAACAAGACTTCACACGGATTAACTAGCTCAAGCCCTCCTAGCACCAAAAATTTTGATGCCTCAGAAATCTGTGGCAACAACAAGGGGGACAACCACCTGGTCCGGACCTTAAAGTAGCTCCTTTTCCATTTGGGATGGTGGTTCCAACTGTTTAAACTAGGTCCAGTGACCTTTTCCCTATTGCTATTGGTTTAATATGTGTCTTTAGATTCCAATAGGTAGGGATATCAGGTCGATTCTTCTTACTGCTTAGGCAAGAGAATGACCCTTAAGATGATTTTAATGATACAATCAAACTACCACTAAGATCTGCCCTAAAGTTAACCTAGCTTAGACTTTAAGAGTTAATATATCCATGCCATGCTAAGTTATTTTATGTAATATTTATTGTTAATTCATAAATCTAATGTAATCTATAATTTGTATTAATTATATTAAATCTATATTATTTTATTAAACTTATGTTAATATTAATGTGAAATGTATATATTAAACTAAAACATACACTAATTATTAATTAAATCTAACAATGTCATTTTAAGATTTAATAATATTGATCCTAAGAAACATTAATATCTTATTTAATATTAAATCCATTTAAATCTTAACTTTTCTAATTCTATTGATAGTGAAGAGAAATTACTAATTATCACTAACTTGTAAAAGTTAAATTCTATAATTAGATTTTATCAAAAAACTAATTTAAACAATCTTTAAAAAAGAATCAAACTATTATATGAAAAATATATAATTACAACTCCTTTTGTTGATCTATTAATGATCTAAAATTAAAGACTTAGATCAATATAAAGATTTGATTAAACCTCACCTTAATGAGTGCATGTCTTTAAAGGGGCCTTAATGCATAATTAAGCTATAAATACAAAACTAATTTAAATCCTATCTCGAACTAGAAAGGGATAACTATCTCCTAATCCGAGAGCAATTTAAGTAAAATAGGGGGAATGAATGATATAATTCATCACGTAATTTTGTATTAATTAAAGGAAAAAGTTCACATTAACTAATACAAGTGAAAACAAAATAAACCTGTAAATGAATAATAAATAGTTATCAACCACCACAGGAATACTTGAATGAATTAGAATTTTATTTTGATCTCATTATGTCATGCAAAGATAGCTTTAACAAGGCTTCAACAGTAAAATATTGATGACACAACAATAGTGCATGATATCAAAGAAACATAATACTTTTTAGAATTTGAGATCAAAACAAAAATGAAATTTTAATAGTAAGAAAATAATCCTCCGTTTTGGCAATAGTACACAATAACAAGAATTAATTAAAACCATATTAAAATCCTATTACCACAGTCTTGAGAGCAGCTCTGACCCTGAATAAAGGTACCCGCAATAGTGCGAAGCTCCTTTATAACAGAGTCATTGATTCTCTACAATCTCTGCAATCAAACTCTAAACGCTATGCAATAGTGCAAAAGTGCAAATTGATCAATTACAGAGAAATCCCCTGTGTTGGATCACAACCCCTGTAGAATGGCTATCCTTCTGGTCCTGTAGATTCTCCATTCTAGCCTCTTTCTTAATGTTTATTCATTCTTCTTATATAGCCAAACAAATTAGTTTGTTTCCTTCTCCTTGAGCTAAGGCTTCAAATCCTCCATTATTCCTCATCTTTAGATTCCATGATTTTTTGTTTCCATAACTTTCTGTAAAATCTCAACCAAAAAACTTATTAATAAAACTTATACAAATATGATTAAATAATAAAATGGAACTATATAAAAAATAAAAAAAATTTAAATAAAATCTAAAAACTTAAATAAAATATTAAACCTAACTTAAACCTATTATTTTAACGCATAAGACTTCCTTTTTTCCGTAAGATTTTTCCTATGTCATAATTCTTGAAGTCGTTTAAAACTTGGCAGTGAATTCAATTTCTTCTTATTGGCTTTTCGCATTGAGGAAATGTCTATTAACTCGCCAGGAGGTTTCAGAATTCTTTTAATCCCATTGTAAAAATGAAATCTTATTGCAGCATGGATGCTTGTATATCTTGAAACTGTTGATTCAGTAAGTGAGTTGAGTGCCAATTCAGTGATTGCATTTTAGTGATTTGTGGCATGGGTCACACTGGTGAGTGATGGCATGAAATTGCATTGGAAGAGTGGATCCAAAATTGGGATTATGTTGCGGTGAAATCTTCAGCAATCCATTTCGGAAATTTGGTTAATTGAATGCATTGCCTTTGTGACCCTTCCTGATAATTTTGCCACAAATCTGGGTGCGTATCTATGGTTTGTGCCAACCATAGTGATGGTAAAACCTCCAATGTCCTGTAGCGAGGATTATGTCACCTGCAAACCAAAACAAATCATAAATTCATTGGATAATACAGAAAACTTGCGAAAATGAAGTGAGAAATAATTATAATGAATCTCGTGTCTTGGATTGAGATTTGGAGCATGATTTTAACATTTTAATTAATTCGCCATTCCAATACTTGCAAGTTGGAAATATCATCATGATTTTTTTGGAGAAATCATAGATCATTCAGTGAACCTATGATCTGGGCCGGTATCTGAGTAGCAGATCCTGAATTGTCACATGCAACACTTGGAATAATCTCGCATGTAATCTGCATTGTGGTTTTAATAATGGTATTCATTCCGTCAAATCCACAAGACAGGATCTTTTGAAATGGGATAAACTTGACATAAAATTCCAATATAGATAACTACAACACAATTAATATATCTGGATGATATATTCATAAACTGGTTAGCTTGGTATTGAATTCCCTCGCAATTAATGAAGCATCCCAGATTTTATATTTTGGTGTGATTGTGTTATGCTGGCATGAGAATCATTTGAAATTTCTTTTTTTTTCCCTTTGCCCCCACTAAATTCACATATTTTGTGAAAAATGTGAGCCCATTTTAAAATTTTATCATTTATAAAACGTGAGCCCTTTTCTTAATTAGATATGTTAAATTATTTACAAAATTGTAACATGATTATGTTACCATAATTTTTTTTGCGATTTTGTCTTTTCTTTTTCTTTTTCTTTTTTAACATTTTAATATAATTACAATTTATATATACAATATTCAATTAAAATAAAATGTTTATACACCATTTAATGTTAAATAAAGAAAAAAATATAGTTTTAAATTAATCTAATGATTTTATAAATTATTAAAATAATGAAATTATATTCATTCATTTACAAGGTATAAAAATGGATAATATGGTAAATTAATGATTCACCCCTTTATTAATGGATATGTCAAGCCAAGTGAAGGAGACAAACAATCAATATACCTAAACATGGAATGAAAAATGATGTGCCAAGTCATGTGGAGGAAATGCCAATCAGTGAAATCAAATACCAAATGCGAGGTGATGTGGCAATCGAAGGTGCCACTTTGTCTTCAATTGATCATTATGAAAATGTTTCCATGAATGCAAAAAGCAACAAGGAGGTGCAAAATATGATCAAAACCAGCATTATCGTACAATCGTGAGGCAAGTGATAAAGATTAAAAAATTCAAGAATCTTTGAAAATTCCAATAAAGAAGGGAGTTGGAAAATGAAGGGTCCCTATGATAAATATTCACAAATTATAAAAAATCTAAAATCAAACAAATGAAGTAATATACAAAATAAAAGGCCAAAGCAGCTAAAACACATCCAATCTTCAAAAAAGTGTATTTCACAACAACTAATCCAAATGAGGTAAAAACAAATTTATATATACAGATAAGGACAAATAGAACTCATTTAGGCCTTTCCTCATTCTCAAAATCCAATAATATTAATATCAAGTGATTAGTTAAAAGCGTCCCCATTTTTCATTTATAAGTGAAAAATGGGGGGGTTGTTTTACCACAACAGGACCCAACCATATTGTCATTAGCTTCCCTTTAAAATAATTGAACCTAGAATCATATAACAGGGTCCACTCTCCTTGAAATTTATTTTCCCTCATATGCTTGTCATGCCAGATATTTATTTGCAATTGTATTACCTCAGTGTGCAGGATATATTTCATCTTGAACTCATCTAATCCATTAAGATGGAGCATCCTTTCTTGTTGTGTTATTGTGAAGTCTAAGTCCAATTGAGGTGTCATCCTCAATGTGTTATATTCAAACTAAATATAAATAAAAGCCTTCTTCCCACAAACCAAGTTATATGGAGTGATTCCAATGGTGGTTTTCCAGGTGGTGTTGTAGGCCCAAGTGGCCTCCACTAGTCTATCTTCCCAATCTTTCCTACTTGTGTTAAAATCCTTGGTTAGGATGCTTTCCAATGCTCTATTTGGGACCTCTACTTGCCCATTTTCTTGAGGGTGATAGACAGTGGATGTATTGTACTTGATATGGTGTTTCCTCATTAGATCTTCAATCTGATTTGATGTGAGTTGTGCTCCTTGATTGGTAACTACCTCCCTTAGATACCTAAACTTGTAGAAGAAGTTTTCTCTTCAAAACTAAATGACCTTCTGCTCAGTTTCTTCTTTAATTTACTTTTTCTTAGCCCACTTTGTCAAGTAATTAGTGCATACATTCAAGTAATAAGTGCATACAATTATGTACTTATTTTGTCCCGATGGTGGATCAATTAGCCCAATTAATTTCTTTCCCTAATTTTCAAATGGTTCTAAGGCCACTTGAGGTTGTAGGGGAATTTTATCCCTGGGTGCATATTTTACCATCCTTTGGCACTTATTGTTAGTATGAATCTTAATTCCAAGCATATGAAAAAAGACCACTTTAGCTGTGCATAACAACAGCCCTAACAACAAATATGGTTGTCAATATCTTCAGATCTACAGTTAGGTGATCAAGATAAATGCTGCAAAAATCTAGATCTATGCATTAGAAAACATTAAACAGTAGAAAAAACAAGATTTACTCCATGCATCCAATAGACAAGACAAGAAATTTTGTATTAGGGGCACCTAGGAGGAAAACACAGGAGGGTGTTCCCAGTTCTCCTCAATGGGATGGGTTCTTGTAAGTCCTCAGCAGTTTAGATCTAAAATTCCCCTCTCTTGATGGTGTAGAAAACCCAAACAAAAATGGTAGCAAAATATGACTATGATGGTGGATCAATAGTCAGACCAAAAGTATAGATCCAGAGTGATCGTTAGGCAACAAAAGGTGACAAATGAATGGAAAAACCCTTCTATTTATAGCAAAATATTGAGTTAGTCTAGATATTGGTGCATAATTAAAATATTATTAACCAAATCAAGATCCAAATTTTATGGAATATTTTATTATATTTTTTGGAGGGAAAAAGAATTTGACTTGGGTCAAATCCCTTTATTTGTAAATAATAAATAAATAAATGATTTATTTATCATTTTAAGGATGTGGCTGAGTAATAATCAAATAAATAATGATTTATTTAATTATTTAAGGGTGATTTAGTCATATTTAACAAAGAATATTATTTAAATAAGGTTTAAATAACTATTCTTTAGGAAATAATAAGATAAATAATGATTTATCTAATTAATTTCCTTGTTTTGGGTTAAATATAACCAGGAATATTAATCAAACTATTGTTTAATTAATTATTCCTTGAGGAAAATCAAACAAATGTAGATTTATTTAATATTTCCTCATGGGGTTTCATGTTTAGACCATAAACAACTTAATAAAGGTGGTTTACTAAGTTATTTGTATAGTGAAAGCAATTTTACTTAGGGTAAAATTGGTATTAAATGGTGTACTTGGATCCATCTAATGATAATAGGTTATATGACCAAAATATGGTGTAACAGATTGCCCCCCAGCGTGCGAGTATTAGGAGCTAATCGTATGACCGAAGTACGTTGTAAGAACTCAATCACTAGACACCGAAAGGGAATTCAAAGAGAGAGAAGTATAAGGTAGACCAAAGTGTTGAAAGGATTAGACCCTGAGGAGGCGAGACTTACAGGTGTGACAAGTCTCTTTTGTAAGGGAGTACTTGCTATAGGCGGGGAGGAGGCATACCTATGCCCGCCGAGGAAATAGTAAAAAAAATAAGGCATCTGGAAAACCACGAGACTGGCCATTATAATATATGTTTGCATAAACATGAGACAGATAAAAATCATGATAATGAATCCCACATACATATTGTGCCTGGGATAACATCCAGGAATTGTACAATAATATCTGAGTACATGAGATCTAAATACAACCCAGACGCCCCTGTAAATAGGAAAGGGCTCTGAAAATATGACTGATACATGCAATCAAAAAGGTGCTGCAAGCAGCTGAGGCCGACATCATCAAATATATGGAGCTACATCGAAGGCTGAAAGGAAGAGGCCATCCGAGCATGTAGGGGGCTACCTATAGGGCCACCCCCTCATGAGGGTTGAGACATCTCTCACACACCCGGGAATCACTGATATCAGCTACTGCATCACTGGACCATCAAGTATATGGATCTAGATCATGCTAAAAGGAGCTGGAGCTGAGAAACAATCAATTCAAAGGGAAATAAGGAGTCCCTTTACCTGATTCAAGGCACCAAACAAGAATGGAAGCTGGAACGAAGGTAAACCACCCTCTAGACCTGTCTTCTGGAATGAATGAGATGATGTCGATAGAAGGAGGTCCGCCATAGGTGAGGCAATAAGGGATCCTCAACTAAGGCATGAGAGAAAATAGTAGAGCGATTGACAGACTGACACCAGGGATGATGATCAAATGGGGGGTACTGAGTAGCGGACAGACGACTTCCCTTGTTAGAGCATAAAGGGCATGGATGACCTGGCAATGACTGACACAATATCATGAGGGATAGGGGACAGTGGGACTAGAGGCCATAATATGTGACACGAGAGAGGGACCAAGCAATTAAATATGGAGAACTATAGTGGGATACAAAGGGACTCGGGATATACTCCATGAATGCGATGATGACTCAACTCAGATGCTCTAAACAAGGGCGACTCGATGGTGCTGCCACATAGTAAAGGTCCAATGGGGAACGGTAAAAACATGAGTACAAGATGGTAACTCACGATTAAAATTGACACGAGCGTGGACAAGTATGTAGGCAAAGTGGTGCCCCCAGTACGAGCGTTGCAAGTGAAGAAATTTGATTTTGAGGAGGAGTGAAGTGACACATCTTGGATAAAATGTGTCCTGGTGAAGTATTAAATCACTAAAAAATAACAGATACCCATTTGATGGCTCAGTGAGAGATTTCCAACGATATGGACGATTCATCAAACTGAGCTATGGTTTGGCCGCAACAGGCGAAAGAAAAATCAGGGGTTTCTTTTAATCAGGCATTTTCCCTCCAAATTCACTCATTTGCATGTGGCGCTGTGGTGAATGTAGTGAGGGGAGAAGGACCTAAATCTTGCGGCGATCGTAGCAAACAAACCATCCATTGGAATTGAGATCCATCAGTTGCAGCTAAGAGACCTAATCCTACTCTTTCATTTCAGTGGATTGAAAGTTTAGTTTAGGTACCCAGAGCTCATGAACAGGCGAGGTTGCACCTTTTGGGGTCTGTTCTGCGACCTGGGTAGCAGGTACTGCACAGAAAACTGCAACCTGTCCCAGGAAATAACGTGAAAAGTGCAACCTGACAGAGAAAGGGGGTTTCAGTGCTATTTTTTGCTGATATCTAAGATTTTTATGGTTGAGGGGCATAGGTTCCCCCAAGCATGTTGTGGTCATGCAAAAATGTATTTAGAAAAAGGGGAATCTAAACACATTTTAATCATGTGGTGCACCATTTGTTTTTTTTATGGTTATACAGTTTGAGAAAGGGAATGGAGGATTACCTATCTCTTTTGGTACTGCATATATGAATCAAATGGACTTTAAGTTTTTGGGCTGGCATACATGGTGTCACTATCCAAAAGGGAGGATTTGGAGATAATGAATTGATGCTCTCCTAGAAAACCCATAGGTTGGTCAACAACAATGTCTAAGAGACTGAGTTACTAATGTAAGATGAAGGAATGATGAGGGTTGTCATCCCTAGAGTGATCTGAAGTGATATGGGACTCTAGAGGTTCTTCTAAATGTGGAATAATAATGGTACTAGAGTCGACACGACCAAATACACTAGGAGAGTTGTGGAGAATTGTTTCTCCTGGTCTCTTAAACATGGGTGTTCCCTTGCCCAAACATTGGGTTTCAATGTAATGGCCACAAGTTGTATGTCATTCAAATGGATGGGTTCAATGTAAGGGGGGATATATAAAGTTAGGGGTGGTGACTGCTTCCATAATGTCATCATCGTAATAGAAGATGGGGTGACTGGTGGAAGAAACACTACCTGACGCGACGAAGCTACTTGACTTATCATTATGAGAAGAGAGGTTCACATGTGCATCGTCACAAGGGGTGACAGAAAAATAGGTAGATGAAGGATCCACCGATGTTGAGCCAAAGGTGATCACTGAAGGGAGGTCAGGCGAAATAGAAGGGAAGTCCTAGGGGGATCTTCCACCAAGGATCTCATAAATGATGACATGTAGTGGACAGTGGCTGAAGACTCTATCATTTCGACATCTGGAGGGTGAATGTCAATAGGAGTGGATGTGTCCTCTGGTTATGCCGAAGAAAAATGCACACATAAGGGAGTGGTGGACTCATTGCACTTGGCCTCGAATTGGCGAACCACTTCTAAAGAGGAGTGGTACTCTTCAAGGCGGGGACAGAGGTGAGTATAATGGCCATGGAAATCACACAAAGCACAAGGGTGATTTGTGCGCAAATACTTGAGTTTCAGGACTGAATTGGGTATAGTGACGTATACCTCTGGGATATCAGACTCCGAAAACGTCTCATTGACCATGGACTTGAGGTGAGGTAACTCTGGACAAGTATTGGTGGCATGACCGACAATATCACACAAAGCACACTGGATGGTGTGCTTTGGAGGCTGAGGAGGGGCAGGGTTTGTCAGGGTAGCCTTGTCTTTTGATGCCCTCTTGTGAGCTTTTCCCTTCTTACCCGAAGTTGTCGAAACAGGAGATGGTTCCTCTTGAGGTGGTTGAGGTGGTTGAGGTACTGTAGGAGTGGGAGAAGTCATGTGGACTAGTTGAACTAGGGTCAAAGCAATATAAGGTTTGGGTTGACCAAGCGGGGTAACGGCTGGAGCATCAAGGTACTAGACAGGAATCCCAAGGGTCAAGTTAGGAAGAGAGAGGGTGGCCATGACAGGTACCGTGTGCACTCCTAGGGGGGGAGCTAGGAACGGTATCTGACTGGAGCGGTAAAGGCCAGGCAGGACGACTCCTAAATGGTTAAGGCCTGGAGGAACTGTTCCAAGAGGGTAAAGAGGCTCATGGATACCAGCTAAAGGGCTAGGAGGAGGTCGTCTAGAAGGCTAAATCGAAGGGCTAGGAGCAGGCTGCGGAGGGCGAGGAGGCTGCTAACTAGCTGAAGCGAGCCACTTGAGGGCAGCTTGAGATGATTGCATCATGTAAACATTCAATGAGCTAGGATCAGAGACAAGAGGAGGAGGACCAGGGAATGTACCAAGAAAAGAGGAGTATTTGTAGACTCTGGGTGAGACACTAGTCAAAGGATAGACGGTTTGCTTATTGGCCACTGAAGAGATGATGGACTCAGGGGAGGTCTGAGACTTTGGTTCGTAATATGTCAACTGGTCAATGGTGACTATCTTTCCATTATGAGGGAAGGACATCTTGCGGTGGACCGCAGATGGGACAGAAGACATCACATAGCTGTAGCTACGACCCAATAGAATGTTGTAATCTAAGGGGGCATTAATGAATTCTACGTCAACACAAAAAATCTTGCCCACAAGAGTAATAAGACAATTGTGGAATAGGCCAATGGGCTGGGAGGCGTGGCCATCCCACACTCGAAGAGTGATCGTGGAAGGAGCCAACTTAGGTGATCCGAGTTGCTTCCAAACCAAAGCAGAGATCGCACAGGTGGATGCCCCCTCATCAATGATACATCGGGAAATGTGAGCGTTCCGGATTTTGACTGGGGTTTGGAAGGTGACAAAAGAAGGAAGAGGAGGATGTTCTGACTGGTCAACATCGAAGATGATCAAGTTATCATCGGCAGGGTCTACAGCGCCCATGGCAGATAGTAGAGCTTTTCGTTGTGAAGGGCATGACTGGAGGAGTTCTAGCATTGAGATGGCAGCAGGGGATTGCGCCAAATCATCTACTATACTATACGAATGGGCAAATTTTCCAGAAGTAGAATTTCGACGTAGTGGTCCCTTACAGATCTTGGTATGGACCTCCGCCTTAGGCTGAGGGATATTTAAGGAACCATTAGGTGTCGAAAGAGGCTCTGTAGAAACTGAAGGAGGTGGCTCGGGGATAGACGTAGCGGGAGGCTTGGTGTACTGACCAGACCGAGTTTGAAGGTTGAGGTCAACGATAATAGGTTGGTCAGAGTTCATCATGAGGATTTGGTAATCGAGGGTACCAGATGGAAGAGGTTGAGTGGCCGCCTCACCTTCAGGTGGTTGGGTAGCCATAAATCTTTGCTGAGGGAAATGATTAGTAAGCACAGCCGGCTGACTAGGCGCAGCACTGGGAAGGACGAAAGGGGAGGCTTGCTATCCTCGCAATGTTGCTTGAGACTCCCACATCTACTTCATCTGTTGTAAAAGAGGACAATCGTGCATGTAATGACCATAAACATGTTGAACATTTAATTAAACTGAGAGGGGGGGGGGGGGGTGAATCAGTTTAATGCATTCCTGATCTTTTAAAACTTTTCATTAAGCTATTTACACCTTCATTTCATATCCAATTTAATGTGCAAGTAATCTTAGAATGCAAGCAGCAAGTATTAGTTTAATATAGCAGTAGACTTAATATGAGAGTTGCAGGTATTAAGCAGATGATACATATCAGATTCAATACATAACTATCATGCACAGAGACACCAGATATAAGTGGAAACCCATAACAGGAGAAAACCACATCTTATTATTGTTGTGATGCAAAGGCAAGCTCCTACTCCCTCTCACCACTATTTTTCTACAGGCACCAACCTACAGGAGGCTCCAACCTCAATTCTGCAAGCTACAACTTGCAAGGAAGCACCAACTCCCTTCAATTTTGTGTAGGCACCAACCTACAGGAGGCTTCAACCTTTCTTAGCTAAAACTGACAGCTATTAAGTTGAATGTTTGCTGATTTACTCCAGATATCAGCTCTGTTCTGTATCTGCTCTTCTTCTCTTAATCTTCTCTGTTTTATTCTTCGATATTCTGCATTCTCTATATCTGCTCTCTCTCTTTATTTTTTTTTCTCATTTTTGAGCTTATCAAATTGATATTATATATAGAAATTCTCACATGACTGTTTGTATTCCTCTCGGAATTCGAAATGAATGGTCATACCTCTTGGTCTTCTGCCTCCTCATTTCTTTGTCCAACTCAATTTAAAATCATAATAATATGTACAATTTTTTCATGCTACAGTGGGATTTTTGTCTTTTCTTTAGGATACTTTCCTTTGCATCACAAACAAAAAAAATAATTACAACATTTACTTTCACATTTTAATTACATATTTCAATTTCACTCAGCTCCTTTTCCGGATTTTGGCTTTACTGGATTTGTCTTTTCCTATTGTTGTTTAAGAACCTGTTCTGCATACCTTGGTTCACTGTAATTGTGTGCACCTGTGAATGTATACCTGTCAAACCTGTAATCTTTGTTTATCTCTGCATTCTCTCCTCTTCTTTCTCCCTTTCCATAATTTCATTTAAGTTTTCATGCTCAATCATATTCCAACCCGGGAAATCTCTCTCTCTGCACTTATTCTACGCTGGCAATTTCAATTAAGTAAGGCTGGCTATTTTCTCGGTTGGCACTCAGATAATAATCAATAAATCTAAGGGTTTATTTTAATGTCTCCTCTAATAATGTGCTCTCGAAGACATACATATATCACTGCGTTCTTTAATTACTCGCAACCTTAATATATATCAATGCAAATAACCCGGTGTCGAACATATACATATATACGATCAACATTATCATATAACCCTCGGTGATAAATATTTAAACTATATTTTATTTAATCCATTACACAGATTAATTGGAGATTGACGGATTGTGGGGGTTCGAACAACGCGGAGGTTAACGGGAAGGCACCCCCCGTAGTTGACTGGCCGATCGCGCGTTGACCGCCGATCAACGGCTATGATGAACTACGGGGCCTCACCCCATTTGATGTGTACGGAGAAATGGGAGCCCCCGTAAACACCACTTTGTGGTGGCCACACCATGCACCACCACCAGCGCGCCACCAATTCACCACTTAAACATATATAAATATATCTCCATATATGCCCTCATAATGCGTCGGCTAACTTTAATAAACCAACTCTTTACACATGGCTCCGTCAGACCTTATATTAAGGTTAATATCACGTCGAATAACATTTATAAACCAATTTCATATATATACATGACCCCGCCGGGCCCACAATTCAATCAAACGGATGCGCCATACCTTGCTTAATATCCGGGTTCTTCCATTAAAATTTGCGCATCTCCACCAGCTGAACACCGTCTGATTGCCCTCCTCAGAATCATCGGTTCTCGTGCATTTCGCTTGGCTTCTTGGTTCGATAGTTGACGCACGAAGGCGCATGTTAATGAGTGGTATTTGAATAGTGGCCTAGCCACGTGGCGTATTATCAATGGAATCGCTCCGAAATCTGTAAAACCACCTCATGGTTGAAAGGTGGTGCGGAATGGGAAATCCGCCCTCTGTGAAACCGCTCGTGGTTTTCACCCCTTCCACTGTTCTCCGGTCAAGGTTCCGCCTCTCCAGGTTCCGTTATATAATTCAACCCACCTTTTCGCTTTACTTTCGCCTGCTTATATTTCTTCAGCACTTCTGGTATAAATCTTCGTCCGTCCTCCGGTTTCTTCGCCCATGTCGACAATATTTATATCTATCCTGCTAAAATTACTGATTGGCCAGATCTTCAAGATGATGGCCTTCTTCCTTTCCTATGCAGCTATCTGCAAGTACATGTGCAGGCATGTGTATCCCTTCTTATGCAGGTCGTATTCGATTTCGCTCCAATGCTCCGGGTTCCGCTGCCTATTTAATGTACAGAGGTTCTATCAAACTGTTAACCCCGAAACTCGTGGGATAATGAATACCACGACATCATTGGCTACTAGAAATCAGAGATTGAGCCATTACACAGAGTCGACACCTTTCATCACAATCTTCATGTCAAACAGTGAATGCTAACTGATTCAAACGCCCGGAATGTTATGTGTAATGCCTGGAATGTTATGTGTAACACCCGGCTGTATGAAAGATTCTCGGAATTTATCTATATATGTACATATTTTTGGAATAACCACAGTTTCTCTGCAATGACATCTGTGGCTCTGCCTCTGTCACTTCTGTCACTCTGCCTCTGCCTCTACTACTGTGATAACAGCTCTGTCTCCGTATTTGCTTCCTCTGTCTCTGCCTTTCTCTTCATTTCCTCTTTGCTCCATTGTCTGTCTTAGTCTCTTTGTAACTGTTCCTGTTTCTGCATCTGCTACCTCCTTTGCCATCAATGACAACATTTCCAACAATCTCCCCCTTTGGCATTGATGGCAATATATTTTCTCTGTAGCAATACATTTTCTCTGTTTGCCTGCTCTTTCTCCTGTTGCTTGCTCTTCCTCCCCCTTTGACATCAATGGCAAAGGGTTGCTTTTTTCCCTTTGACATCAATTTTTCTCCATTTGCCTGTAGCTTTCTCCTATTGCTTGCTCTTCCTCCTCTCTCTGAGTTATGTTTAGGCCCTCTTCTGCTGACTTTGTACCATGCTGCTTCATAGTGATGTATAAGACTTGTTGTGAGAACACTTTGAGATGTATGATTTAATTCAACAATTAAAATTTTGAGAGGCTTCAAATGATAATTCACTACTCGTCTTTTATGTTTCAGATTCACTACTGATCCTTTTGCTCTGTATTTGACCTTTTGATGCTTGAATAATGCAGATAATTTTAGGAATTTTTCCTTAATCCTTTGATCTTGAGGACCTAATTCATGTTTTTCTTGCTGGCTATTCTCCCCCTGGAATGATATTTTCGTTTTGTTCTCCCCCTGAAATTGTGCTTTCTCTTTATATTATAGAGTAGCATCTGCAGATGCTACCCCTAGTTTATCTCTCAAGTATTGAAATGGTTCTCTAGCAAGAGGTTTGGTAAATATATCAGCTATCTGTTCTTTCGTTGGTACATATTCCAGCTTTACTATCTTCTGAGCCACTTGTTCTCGGAGGAAATGATACTTGATTGGTATATGTTTAGTTTTTGAGTGAAGTACAGGATTTTTAGATATACTTATAGCACTTGTATTATCACATTTGATTGAAATAGGCTCATCAATGCTTACCTTCATGTCTTGAAGAGTTTGCTTCATCCACATGATTTGTGTACAACATGCTGCTGCTGCTATATATTCTGCTTCAGTTGTAGACAGAGAGATGGATGTTTGTTTCTTGCTTAACCATGCAACTAGGCTTTCTCCTAGATAGAAAGCACCTCCACTTGTACTCTTCCTGTCATCAACACAACTGGCCCAATTTGCATCTGTGTATGCTGATAAAGTGAAGTTTTTGCTTTTAGGATACCAAAGTCCATACAGTGTTGTTTCTTGTAGATATCTGAATATTCTTTTGACTGCAAGAAGGTGATTTTGTTTAGGTGCTTCTTGATATCTAGCCACTATTCCTACGACTAGCATGATGTCTGGTCTTGATGCAGTCAGGTACAATAGACTTCCAATCATGGATCTATAGAGTTTTTGATCTATATCAGCAGACCCATCATCAGCACACAGCTTGCAACCTGTGGTCATGGGAGTTGACACAGGTTTGCAATCTTCCATTTTGAATTTTTTCGGCATTTCTTTTAGGTATTTTTCTTGTGAGATGAATGTACATGTGCTCCTTTGCTGAATTTGAAGTCCTAAATAGAAACTGAGCTCTCCAATCATGGACATTTCAAACTCTGATTTCATCTCTTCTGCAAATCCTTTTGCTAGCTCATCTCTGTTGCTTCCAAACATAATGTCATCAACATATACAACAAAAATTAGGAGTTCATCTTCATGGGCTTTTATGTATAGATTGTTGTCTACTCCACCTCTCTTAAAACCTTGCTTTTGCAAATATTTGTCCAGTCTTGAGTACCAAGCACGAGGAGCCTGTTTCAGTCCATATAGGGCCTTTTTCAGTTTACATACATAGTCTTCTTTATCTGTCAATGAGAAACCTTCTGGTTGTTCCATGTACACTTCTTCTTCTAGATCGCCATTAAGAAAAGCAGATTTTACATCCATTTGATATACCTTGAAATCTTGGTAGCATGCAAATGCCAGGAACATTCTGATAGCTTCCATTCTGGCTACAGGTGCAAATTTTTCATCATAATCAAGTCCTTCTATTTGTGAGTATCCTTTGCAGACCAGCTTAGCTTTATTCCTGATTACTTTTCCTTGCTCATTCATTTTGTTTTTGAATACCCATTTTGAGCCTATGACATTTTTCTCAGCAGATCTAGGAACTAGTTCCCAGGTATTGTTTTTCTCAATTTGGTCCAATTCTTCATTCATTTCATTTACCCAAGACTTGTCCTTGTTGGCTTCCTCAAATTTCTTTGGTTCTATTTGTGACAACATGGCTATGTATACTTATTCTGTCTGTTCAGTTAGCTACCTTCTTGTTTGCACTCCTACATTCTTGTCTCCTATGATTTGATCTTCTGGATGGTTCTTTTGAGTGTATCTTGAGGGGGTTTTTGAGTTCAGTCCAGCATCTTCTGATGTTTTTCTTGTTTCATCATCATTTTGATCTTCTTCTTCATTGTTGTCTGATGTACTGCAGGAGTCTGTATCTCTAGTATTGTTTGGATGTTCTTCATCAAATCTCACATCAATACTTTCAACTATCTTCTGAAGGGTCTTGTTGTAGCACCTGTACCCTTTTCTTTTGGAAGCATATCCTAGAAATATCCCTTCATCTGCTCTTGCATCAAATTTGCCAAGATTTTCATCATTATTCTTTATGTAACACTTGCTTCCAAAGATTCTGAAATGTTTGATTGAGGCTGGCTTTCCATGCCATAGTTCATAGGGAGTCTTGTCACTACTTGGCCTTAAGTGAGCTTTATTAAGGATATGTACTGCTGTGTGCACTGCTTCTGCCCAGAAGGTTTGAGAAATATTATTCTCTTGCATCATGGCTCTGGAAATTTGTTGAAAAGATCTGTTTTGTCTCTCTACTACTCCATTTTGCTGAGGTGTCCCTGCAATAGTAAATTGTTGTTTTATGCCATTTTCATTGCATAGGTCTGCAAAGTCATAATCAGTGAATTCACCTCCTCTGTCTGATCTGATGCATTTCATCTTGCATCCTGTCTGATTTTCTGCTAATGCTTTAAATTTTTTGAATTTTTTCAGAGCTTCCGATTTATTCTTGAGAAAATCAACCCATGTCATTCTGGAGAAATCATCTATTATCAGCATAAAGTAGGACTCTCCACTTGGTGTTTTAGTTCTTGCAGGTCCACACAGATCCATGTGCACAAGTTGCAGTGGTCTTCTTGTTGATAACTCTTCTTTAGATTTAAAGCATGTGCGAGTTTGTTTCCCCAACTGACAAGATTTGCATATTGTGTTTGAGGGCCTTTTTATTTATGGCATATCTCTGACAGCCTTCTTCTTGCTCAGTCTAATGATATGGTCAAATCTGAGATGTCCCAATCTCCTATGCCATAACCATGACTCCTCGAGTTTGCTAAGATGGCAGGCTTCATCCTCCTCTTTCACTATGTACACATTACTCTCTTTTCAAACTCCTTTGAGTAGAGTTTTTCTTGTTGTGCTTGATCTGACTACACAATCTTGTGCTCTAAAGGGAACTTCATAGCCTTTATCACATATCTGACTAACACTCAGTAAATTTGCTTTCATCTCATCTACATATAATACATCTTGGGCCTTTCCTCTACCATTGTCTATGCTGACTGATCCTTTTCCCTTGATCTTTCCTGATTTGTCATTTCCAAAAGTGACATTGCCCGATTTATTTTCATCAAGAGTTAAAAACTTGTTTTTGTCTCCTATCATGTGTTTAGAGCAGCCACTGTCCAAATACCATTGACTCTTCAAATCTTGAGCAGTTAAAGCCAAGTCACATTTATTCACCTTCTTTATCCACTCGAGGCCCCCTTTTGTTTGGTATCTTTTGTGAGGTGATGAATTATATCCTTTTAGAGAACACTTGGAAGATATATGTCCAACTTGATTGCATATACAACATTTGATTATAGTTTTTGCAGAATTGTGAGCATGAAAAAAATTTCTTTGACTCATAAACCTCCTTGAGGTATTGAACATCAGTCTTTGTCCATAATTTCTACATTCAATAATTCTATGGCCAAAATCCTTACAATAAAAACAATAACCATAGAAATTACTTGCATACCTGATGTAAAGTTGTCTCTTCCATGCTTGCATCTTTTGCTGGTTTGAATCATTCCTCCTTGCATGACAATATGCAGCAATGTGTCCCAGCTTGTGGCAGACATAACAGGTGGCATTCTTCATAGGAGGCAAGAATCTCCTTTGATGGCTTCCAAATTTGATATAATCAGGAATATATGATCCTTTCTCTGTTGTCTTAGTATTTGTTACAATCTTTGTTATTAGAGGTTTCTTCTGGTCTCTGTCTTTCTCATTACATGTTTCTTCCTTTGTAGGAATTATTTGAGTTGCTTCATCAACCTTCTTTTCTTTCACAAAAATTATATTTTTGTTTTCCTTTTCTTTGCCTTTACTTGATTCTCCTTCATAGCCTATCCCAGTTTTTATTAGAGGAGATCTTTGAGCATCCAAGATTTCATTCAACTTACCAGAACTTGTCATTTGAGAAGGGTATATAGAAACTTTTTGTTGAGCACTTTCTAATTTCCTTCTCAGACACAGAATTTCTTCTTCCAGTTCTCTTGTTCTCGAGTTTTATCTTTGATTTGCTGAAGTAACATATCTTCTATCTTCTTGGCTTCTTCAAGCTTTACCTTCAGCTGCATGGGGACTTCTGAATTTTTTTCTTCTTTCACACATTTGAGGAGAATCTCTTTTTGTTTTCTACATTTTAGTTTGAGTCTATCAATCTCCTCCAGAGCACTTCTTAGCTCCCCCTCAAGATCGGCTTCCCCTTCTTCTTCTTCTTCTAGCAAGAGTCCTTCAAGATCTTCTATGGCCATCAATAAAAATTTAGAGGTTCCCTCTTCTCCTGAGGGTTCATCTGAGTCTTCAGATGCACTGCTATCTTGCTGAGCATAGAAGGATTTTCTGCTGAATTTCTTTCCTTTCTGCCAATTCTTTGATGTGTCTTTCTCTGATTCTTGAGCTTGATTTCTTACTTTCTTGTGAGGAAATTTAGCAGCATAATGTCGAACTCTTCCACAGTTAAAGCATTTAAAAGGAAGTTTACCTTTGTATCTACCTGAGCCTCTATCCAATTACTTGACAAATTTAGCCTCTTCTTCATCAGAGCGGGAGCATATGTCTTCCTTTTCTTCTTTCTTCTTTTCTTTTTTGAATGTTGCCTCCCTTGTACTTGGCTTCTTCTGTGGGAGCCTCATCTCATATGATGTAAGATTTCCTAGTAGATGGTTCATGGTCAAGGTCTCCCAATCAGTTGTTTCTTCTATTGCAGACACCTTGGGATTGAATCTGGATGGAAGAGATCTTAGAATATTTTGTACAATTATACCTTCTGGTATTGTTTCTCCAAGAGCTTTCATATTGTTAAAAATTTCTGTAAATTTTAAGAAGAAGTTGTCAACATCTTCATCATCATTCATTTTTAAATTTTCAAACTGGGCTCTATATACTTGAAGTTTGGCAGTCTTAACCTTTTTATTTCCCTCATGGATATTCTCTAGAGTGTCCCACATATCTTTGGCAGTCTTACTGTGCATTATTTTGATAAACTCAGCTTCACATAGTCCATTTAATATTTCATTCATTGCTTTTGCATTAGCTACAAAGCTTTCTTTAGCTTCTTTCTCTGTATCAGTTGACTTTGTGACATATCCAATTTCCACAGCATCCCAAGCTTCTAATCCTAAAGACATTATATAAGCTTTCATTCTTATTTTCCAAAAGGCATAATTTTCACCTGTAAAGAAAGGAGCTTTATTGGTTGAGCTTCCTTCTTGACTTGCCATCTTGAGAGCCTAGGATCTCCTTTCAGTTGTTAGACTGATATACAAGGAACTTGGCTCTGATACCAATTGTTGAACCTTTAATTAAACTGAGAGGGGGGGGGGGGGGTGAATCAGTTTAATGCATTCCTGATCTTTTAAAACTTTTCATTAAGCTATTTACACCTTCATTTCATATCCAATTTAATGTGCAAGTAATCTTAGAATGCAAGCAACAAGTATTAGTTTAATATAGCAGTAGACTTAATATGAGAGTTGTAGGTATTAAGCAGATGATACATATCAGATTCAATACATAACTATCATGCACAGAGACACCAGATATAAGTGGAAACCCATAACGGGAGAAAACCACATCTTATTATTGTTGTGATGCAAAGGCAAGCTCCTACTCCCTCTCACCACTGTTTCTCTGCAGGCACCAACCTACAGGAGGCTCCAACCTCAATTCTGCAAGCTACAACTTGCAAGGAAGCACCAACTCCCTTCAATTTTTAGTAGGCACCAACCTGCAGGAGGCTTCAACCTTTGTCAGCTACAACTGACAGCTATTAAGCTGAATGTTTGCTGATTTACTCCAGATATCAGCTCTGTTCTGTATCTGCTCTTCTTCTCTTAATCTTCTCTGTTTTATTCTTCGATATTCTGCATTCTCTATATCTGCTGTCTCTCTCTCTCTTTTTTCTCATTTTTGAGCTTATCAAATTGATATTATATATAGAAATTATCACATGACTGTTTGTATTCCTCTAGGAATTCGAAATGAATGGTCATACCTCTTGGTCTCTGCCTCCTCATTTCTTTGTCCAACTCAATTTAAAATCATAATAATATGTACAATTCTTTCATGCTACAGTGGGATTTTTGTCTTTTCTTTAGGATACTTGCCTTTGCATCACAAACAAAAAAAATAATTACAACATTTACTTTCACATTTTAATTACACATTTCAATTTCACTCAGCTCCTTTTCCGGATTTTGGCTTTACTGGATTTGTCTTTTCCTGCTGCTGTTTAAGAACGTGTTCTGCATACCTTGGTTCACTGTAATTGTGTGCACCTATGAATGTATACCTGTCAAACCTGTAATCTCTGTTAATCTCTGCATGCTCTCCTCTTCTTTTTCCTTTTCCATAATTGCATTTAAGTTTTCATGCTCAATCATATTCCAACCCGGGCAATCTCTCTCTCTACACTTATTCTACGCTGGCAATTTCAATTAAGTAAGGCTGGCTATTTTCTCGGTTGGCAATCAGATAATAATCATTAAATCTAAGGGTTTATTTTAATGCCTCCTCTAATAATGTTCTCTCGAAGACATACATATATCTATGCGTTCTTTAATTACTCGCAACCTTAATATATATCAATGAAAATAACCCGGCGTCGAACATATACATATATACGATCAACCTTATCATATAACCCTCGGTGATAAATATTTAAACTATATTGTATTTAATCCATTACACAGATTAACTGGAGATCGACGGATTGCGGGGGGTCGAACAACGCGGAGGTTAACGGGAAGGCACCCCCCGTAGTTGACTGGCCGATCGCGCGTTGACCACCGATCAACGGCTATGATGAACTATGGGGCCTCACCCCATTTGATGTGTACAGAGAAATGGGAGCCCCCGTAAACACCACTTTGTGGTGGCACCACCATGCACCACTGCCAGCGCGCCACCAATTCACCACTTAACCATATATAAATATATCTCCATATATGCCCTCATAATGAGTCGGCTAACTTTAATAAACCAACTCTTTACACATGGCTCCGTTAGACCTTATATTAAGGTTAATATCACGTCGAATAACATTTATAAACCAATTTCATATATATACATGACCCCGCTGGGCCCACAATTCAATCAAACGGATGCGTCATACCTTGCTTAACATCCGGGATCTTCCATTAAACTTTGCGCATCTCCGCCAGCTGAACACCGTCCGATTGCCCTCCTCAGAATCAACAGTTCTCGTGCATTTCGCTTGGCTTCTTGGTTCGATAGTTAGCACGCGAAGGCGCAGGTTAACGAGTGGTATTTGAATAGTGGCCTAGCCACGTGGCATATGATCAATGGAATCACTGTGAAATCTGTAAAACCACCTCACGGTTGAAAGGTGGTGCGGAATGGGAAATCCGCCCTTCGTGAAACCGCTCATGGTTTTCACCCCTTCCACTATTCTCCGGTCAAGGTTCCGCCTCTCCAGGTTCTGTTATATAATTCAACCCACCTTTTCACTTTACTTCTGCCTGCTTATATTTCTTCAGCACTTCTGGTATAAATCTCCGTCCGTCCTCCGATTTCTTCGCCCATGTCGACAATATTTATATCTATCCTTATAAAATTACTGACTGGCCAGATCTTCAAGCTGATGGCCTTCTTCCTTTCCTATGTAGCTATCTGCAAGTACAGGTGTAGGCCTGTGTAGCCCTTCCTGTGCAGGTCGTATTCGATTCCGCTCCAATGCTCCGAGTTCCACTGCCTATTTAATGTACATAGGTTCTATCAAACTGTTAACCCCGAAACTCGTGGGATAATCAATACCACGACATCATTGGCTACCAGAAATCAGAGATTGAGCCATTACACAGAGTCGACACCTTTCATCACAATCTTAATGACAAACAATGAATGCTAACTGATTCAAACGCCCGGAATGTTATGTGTAACGCCCATAATGTTATGTGTAACGCCCGGCTGTATGAAAGATTCTCAGAATTTATCTATATATGTACATATTTTTGGAATAACCATGGTTTCTCTGCAATGACATTTGTGGCTCTGCCTCTGTCGCTTATGTCACTCTGCCTCTGCCTCTACTGCTGTGATAACAGCTCTGTCTCCGTATTTGCTTCCTCTGTCTCTGCCTTTCTCTTCATTTCCTCTTTGCTGCATTGTCTGTCTTAGTCTCTTTGTAACTGTTCCTGTTTCTGCATCTTCTACCTCCTTTGCCATCAATGACAACATTTCCAACAAAACACCACAACAAGAACAGGGATGGTTCGTGGGAACATGCCTGTCTTGCTTGGGCTGAGTGCCTTGTTGCTGGTTAGTGGTGTTAGGTGCATTATTTTGAGGATTAGGTCCAGGATTACCAGGAGCAGATTTATTTTGAGTGCCTTTCCTCATCTTTTTGGAGGGAGGAGGATAATTTTTGCCCTGTTGTGCATACCCCAGCCCCTTAGGGGGCGGTGGCTGCTGTTGCGGGGGTTGAAAAGGCAAGGGAGGTGGAGGTGCTAATGTTGGAGGAGCTGGAGCACCAGGTTATGGATACAGGTAATAAGAAGGTAGGGTAACAGTGTGGTAAACAGGAGGTTGGGAAAAAAGAGGAGGCATGCCGTATCCAGGATACATGCTACTGGGAGGGGGAAAAGTGCAGGAGGTGCTGCCCCCCCCAGGAAAGCCATAGCCCATGGGAGGCTGAGCATATGGATTAGAGAGAGCTCCAACAATACCATCGGTGGTATGAGGTGCCCCTGGTGCGTTGGCACCACCGGGTCTGGGAAGATCAAGTAGAACTGTATAAACATAACCCGACTGAGCATAGATCAGGTCATATTTTAATGCCATTTGGAGAGCGGCTTCTTCGGTTTGAGGAAAATGTGATGCGACATCTTTCCCTATAGGAGGCAAGAGAGATCTAAGGAACCAGTCCATGTAGACACGGTCTTCGAAGGTAGGGGCTTGAAATAGGCTCTTTCTTCCCTGCCATTCCTGGACATGATCGGATAGGCGGGTCGTAGATGATTGACGGAAAGAAGTCAAAAGTTCGATACTAGTGTCATAACGAAGGGGAAGCTGGAAGTAAGACAGAAAATCCCTATGAGAGGAAGGGGCCTAATCAACATACCACTTAGAAGCCTCACCTGTAAGTGTACGTTGGAATAACTGAAGATGGACAGAGTCATTGGTAATGGAGTTAGACAAACACCACATGTGGAAAGATCGAACATGATTTGTAGAATCTTCTCCAGCAAGGCCTTCAAACTTATGGATGTCGAAAGGGAGCTTTTTCGGCATAGCAGGCCAACTAGTGTCATGGTGTATAGGTTCATTTATCAACTGGTCAAAATTTGGGAGGCTGAGGCCTACCATGAAGGGGATCAAGGGTGCATCCGGGGTAGTGTCTATTGTGGTCCCACTAGTGGTATTCCCAGCATGAGGGCCCTGGTTACCACTAGCATTAGGTCCTGCACCAGACATGGTGAAGGTGTCAGGGGTAGAACCAAAGGCGGAACTAAAGGAGAACCCAAAGGACCAGAAGAAGAGTCAGTGTGCAGACTCGGTGGAGGGCTAACTTGAATCCTACGCGGAGGAGTAAGTATTCCTACCGGAAAATGAGGATGAAGGCCAAGAAGTATCCAGGATAAACACCTTGGTGGAACAATGATGATGACACAAACATGGAACAAAGGAAAAAGAGACCGACAAGGGCAGGGAGGTGTAGGATCAATTGATTACAATGTCGAAACAAGGGCAGAGAGGTGCAGGATCAATTGATTTCAATGTTTTAGAGTCTTTTCTTGGTGGTGTTAACCAAGCCCTTTTTCACTTAGGGTGTGTCTGTAAAGTGTATAAATTTTAATTTTTAAACCCATACGTTTGTAGAGAAAAAGAAAAAGTGTGTTGTATAGCTGCAAATAAACTTGCACATGATAGTATATAAGCCTGCAAAAACAGAAAATAAACAGCTAATAATGCAAT
This sequence comes from Pinus albicaulis, assembly GCA_034641835.2. Lineage (NCBI taxonomy): Eukaryota > Viridiplantae > Streptophyta > Pinopsida > Pinales > Pinaceae > Pinus > Pinus albicaulis. The sequence goes on along the minus strand of CM076579.1, from coordinate 215,338,437 downwards.
AATATAAACCCAAGGAGGTGGGCCTCTCAACAACTAATCTATAGGTGAGTAAAAAAACTAATCAAACACACTGAAAATGCCAATAGATCTAAGTTCAGGAGGGACAGGGATCTAAAGGACAAAATCAGCTGGAAAGTGGTATAGAGACAACAACAAATCAGAGGAAAATTTGTTGTAAAAAGAGATGGCGAAAGGCTATCTGCAGGAGGGAAATAGAGTGAACCCTAGAGGAAAACCCAAAAAAATTTAAATGAGGTGAATTGGATGGATAAAAAGCTGATTTGAAGTGGATCTAAAGGTGAGGTATCAGATCTGAAAAAACGGTTGAAGACTCTGAAATTTCAGACAACCTACAATAGAAAAAACTCTTCCACAAGAAGTGGAGGGTACTGAAGCCCTAGGGGGCTAGGTTCCCACTTAGTTGAGAAAAAAAGAATAATTATAGGTCCAAAATAGGCAAAGACAGAGGTCAGACAACCCTGAACAGAGGCTCAGACAAACCCAGAAAACTTTCAGAAAATTCCCACAAAAAATCCAGGTCACAATTTTTGACCTGTTTTTAGTAGAGGTCACAGTTTTTGGGCTGAAAGGTGTGTCCTAAAGGTCCAGGTAACATTTTTTGGGCCAAAAAGTGCGACCTGCACTTCTGGCACTCTCGGCGGAAGATTTCAGAAAAAATTGTCGTCTCAGTTGCGATTAATGTCTGTCACCTGCGCAATAGGTCCGAAAACACGCAGAAGTTAGAATTTTTATTGTTTTATGGTTTTATAGGTTAAAAAAAACATCAAGAAAAGAAAAAAAAAGGGGCTGAAGAGAAATCCTAGGGTTTGAAGCAACTGGATATGTAAGGATCAGAAAAACGACAGAGGTCGTAATCGTAAACCCTTGTGGAGTCGCGAGTTGTTAGTATGAATCTTATTCCAAGCGTACGAAAAAAGACCACTTTAGCTGTGCATAACAACAGCCCTAATAGAAAATATGGTTGTTAATATCTAGATACACGAGTTAGGCAATCAGATAAATACACAAATGCAAATCCATTAGACATTCATGATAGAAAAAACTAAATTTATAATACATCAATAGATAAATGGCCCCACACAGCAAGGCACAGAGAGAGAGAGAGAGAGAGAGAGAGAGAGAGAGAGAGAGAGAGAGAGAGAGAGAGAGAGAGAGAGAGAGAGAGAGAGAGAGAGAGAGAGAGAGAGTGTTAAAGTTCTCACATAAATGGTGTGGGTTCCCAGCAAGTCCTCAAAACTTCAGATCTAAAATTCCCCTCTCTTGATGGTGTAGAAAACCCAGGCAAAAATTGTAGCAAAATATGACTATGATGGTGGATCAATATTCAGACCAAAAGTATAGATCCAGAGTGATATTTAGGCAACAAAAGGTGACAAATGAATGGAAAAACCCTTGTATTTATAACAAAATATTGAGTTAGTCTAGATATTGGTGAATAATTAAATATTATTAACCAAATCAAGATCCAACTTTTATGGAATATTTTATTATATTTGTTGGAGGGAAAAGGAATTTGACTTGGGTTAAATCCCTTTATTTGTAAATAATAAATAAATAAATGATTTATTTATCATTTTAAGGATGTGGTTGAGTAATAATCAAATAAAAAATGATTTATTTAATTATTTATGGATGATTTAGTCATATTTAACAAAGAGTATTATTTAAGTAAGGTTTAAATAACTATTCTTTAGGAAATAATAAGATAAATAATTATTTATCTAATTAATTTCCTTGTTTTTGGTTAAATATAACCAGGAATATTAATCAAACTCTTGTTTAATGAATTATTCCTTGAGGAAAATCAAACAAATGTAGATTTATTTAATATTTCCTCATGGGGTTTCCTATTTAGACCATAAAAAACTTAATAAAGGTGGTTTACTAAGTTATTTTTATACTGAAATAAATTTTACTTAGGGTAAAATTGGTCTTACATGGTGTACTTGGATCCATCTAATGATAATAGGTTAGATGGTCCAATAATAACCAGCTTATATAGTTTTAAAGGTTGTACTCTGAGCGGAAATAAGACCCCCACAGGGTCCATCATGGGATGCTAAGAGGATTTCAAAAAGATCTTATTCCCTTACACATCTCCTCAAAATATAATCTGGTCCCAATCTAAAAATATTTCCCCCAATCCAAGTGAAAGGGACACTTTTTCTGACAATCTTTCTTTTCTCCTTGGATGATTAATTATGAGGGAATCTCCCATCAAATAATTAGTTGGCTATGTTAGAAAACCAAGGAGAAAGCACCGAGATGGAAAAGAGGTGTTCATCTGGAAGTTGATAATCCACCATCTCCTTATTATCTATAGGCAAGGTTAGTCTTGACATGAAATTTGCAACCAGTTTTTCTTTCCCTAGTTTGTCAATAATAGTCAAATCAAATTATTGTAACAATAAAAACCATCTAATTATCCTAGAATTGACACTAGAATTATTCATTCAATACTTAATGGTTGCATGATCAATATGAACAAAAGTTTAATACCCAATAATATAGTGCCAAAATTTGTTTAAAGAAATTACTACAACTAAGAGTTTTTTTTTAGTGACAATGTAATTCAACTTAGCTGTATAGAAATTATTACTAACGAAATAGATAGCTTAAGGAACTTTATATTCTACTTGTCCTAAGGATTCCCCCACATATTTATTTGATGTATCTGTGTGGATATGGAAAGGAAATTCCCAATTGAGACCCGTAAGGATGGGTACAATGGTTAAATTTTCTTTCAGCACATCAAGGGCCTCTTGAAAACTACTTTTCCAATAAAAAATTGATTCTTTGGCCAGTAATCCAAACAATGGTGAGGCCATTTTACCGAAATATTTGATCCCCCTTCTATAATACCTATCTAATCCCAAGAAACTCCTGACATCTCTTTGTTTCTGAGGGATAAGGACTATTTTGATGATGGATTTTTTTTTTGTTGAACCTGTATCCCTTCCTTGGATATGGAATGACCTAGGAAAATCCTTGCATTCATTAAGAATTGAAATTTATAAGGGCTCAATGAGAGATTAGTTTCAATACATTTCTTCAAAAAATTTCATAGATTAGGTAGAGATTCCTAGAAGTCACACCCATAAGGAGTGAAATCATCCATATATATTTCAATAGTCATGAAAAATTGCAACAAAGATACTTAAAACTGGCCTCTAAAAAGTAGCATGGGCATTTCACAAACCAAATGGAAGTAGTCTATAGAAAAAGGTACCCCAGGGGCATGTAAATGTGGTATTTTCTTGTTTTTTGGGGTTGACCCGGATTTGATAGTATCCAATATATCCATTGAGGAAGGAAAATATTTATTTTCCTTCAAGACCGTATAGTACATGGTCAATAAATGGAAAAGGAAAATGAACCTTCTTTGTGGCCTTGTTAATATCTTTATAGTCAACATAGATCCTCCACTTTCCATTCTTATTTGAGACTAAAACTAGAGGGGAAACCCACTCACTATCTGAAATGGGGTAGATGAACCCTACATCCAACAACGTTTGTAATTCTTCCTTTACAATGTCCTTAAGATTTGGGTTCATCCTCCTCTGAGGTTGGTGCAAATGTTTTCATCCTTCTTTGATGTAAATATGATGAGTACAAACCAAGGAATGTGCCCCTTTAATTTCCCTATAATCCCAAGAAAAAACATCTAGGTGGTTCCTTAGTTTATTGCACATTTGTTCTTCTTGTTTGGCCGAGAGAGATGGGTTGATATTTAAATTTCTGGATGGGCCAAACTCTTCAATCTTGACATATTATGGACTTGATGCTCTGTAGGCACCATTGATCTAAAAAATGCCTACTCCATGTCTTCATCATTTCATCAATTGGAATGGAAGTGGGAGGTTGGTTTTGTAAGATATGGTCAATGAGGTCATCTTCATTCGGTCCCCCCCCCCCCCCCCCATATAAAAATATCAGGAGTGCAAATTGGGTAGGGAGTTGTGTGATACAATTCATCCTCTTCCTCATCTTCTAAACACAAGGGTAGGTCATGTTCAATAGAAATATTAGCAGGAGGATAAAATACTAGTATTTTTGATAAATGACGATTCTTAATGGTCATGTTCCCAGACCTACAACTAATGTAGGCATAAGAGGTGTCAAACCAAGGTCTTCCTAAGATCATAGAATCTTCATTAAACTTGGTATTGGGTAGGAGAACCAGGAAATTAGTAGGATACTCATAGGATTCAATGGTGACCATAACATCTTCAACAATTCCCTTAGGAGCTATTATGGATCTGTCTACAAGATGCAACACTGAGGTGGTATTCCTTAAAGCCCCATAGAGATTGATATTTAGCATGGCTTCCCTAGTTATCGCATTGATTTCGCCCCAAGATAAATCAGGGTATTAGGGACTAGAATGCCATGAATGTGCACATCCACTACTGTGCTTCCAGGGTCAAGGTATTTTTGGAAGATCACCCTCCCAAGCATCATATTAGATAGTTTCCCAACAACATTGATGATGGGAGTATCTCATTTATTATCCCATGATTTTTAAAATAATTTTCCCTGATAGGATTATTATAGATGGGAACATCTTCAATGTCCTGGAGAAGGGGTATCTTAACACACAAATTATTCAATTCTCCTAGAATTTCAATCCCTTATGGGGTGTGCTAGGTAAGGTGGATTAACCCTTCAGGAAAGGGAGGTGGATTGACTTGAGGAGAAATGTATTCCTTCTCTTCTTCAATATCTTCAGGTAGAGAAGGTGGATGATTATATGGGAGAATTATCCCATAATAAAGGTTTATCTCCTAAATTTCTACAACATAAGAAGGACAAGATGTCTCTCCATTGTAGACATGTTGTGCCTACTTGTTGTTAAGGTTCAGTTTGGGTTGAGCTAGAATTTGGGGTTGCGTAGGTGTAGTAGGATGAGTGAGATATGGTTTAGGTTGGGGTGGAGGTAGTAAAGAAGGAGGCTAAGTTGGTTTGCGGCCTCCACCCTTGTGAAGCATTTACCCATTGAGAATATTGAGGAGGATATGGCTGAAAAGGATGGTTGGAAGGTTGAGGAGTATAAGGAGGAGCATAACTCCAAGAAGGAGGTTTGGACCATGATGGATGAGTGGAAGTGTACCAAGGCTAGAAAGGTGTATTCTCATTTGGATTTTAGTAATACTAATGTGCACCCTGCATGCCATGTTGATATGCTAGAGGTCCTTAGGGCCTTCTTTGATTGATGAAGAAAAATATTCTGACCCACCTTCTGTCCCTTGGTATACAAATTTTATGCGTGTAAAAGAGGGGAATTTGTTTTTTGCATGATTCTCTTCTCAAACTAGGAAGAATTATATGAAATATAATGGGCATTCATTCCTAGGATGTCTTTTAGTGCATCTAGGGCATAAAATAGTTAATTCCATCTCTTATTCATCTTAATTCCTTTTTATTTACATGGTATCCATTTGCAATGAAAATATATTCAACATTTCACTCTTGAAATCCTCCAACATGTTCCCTATCTCATTCTTGATGAATGTTGTGTAGGGAGAGGAACTAACCAAGCCTTTACTAGCCCTAACCTTTTTCCAAGCATCCCTAGAGTGATTCTTGAAAATAGTTTTGATGTCATCACAACGAAATTGGTATATATCTCCTCGGGATAGCATGTTGAGGGTTTCTATCACTTCTTCCTTCATGCCTTGGAGTAGGAATATAAGCTTGAATGACTTAGGATAAAGGGTACAATTGAACCTCCTATAATTGAGTTGGAATATTTCCTCATAACTTTCTAGGGATTCATCAAGTCCCAGAGTCATCGTAAAGATTTATTCCTTGGTTTATTTGAACCTACAGTAGTCACTATTATTCTTATTGAAGCCATGCTACATTTGGGGCCAGGTAGTGATGCTTCCCCCAGGAAAACCCATAAACCAACACATTGTTGCATACTTAAGGTTAGATGGGAACAACTTCATCTTCTGCTCATCAGAGGCATAGTTATAGGCCCTATAAATAACAACAAATTCAAACATGAATGTGTTAGTTTCCTCATAGGTTAGGCCATGGAAGTGTGGAAGGGAAGTAAGGCTTATATTATTCGTTGTAGCCTCTTCATTGGTTTCTTTGATGGGGAAAACCTCATTTTTCATGTTTGCAGCCAACGTTTGGGTAGCTAAAGTGGGTTCTTCCTCTTCCCCAATAGGTTCTTCAAAAATTTTAGGTTTCTCACCTAGAGGGTCTTCTAACTCCCCTGTAGTCATAGAGGGAAGTTCGTAGTCACTGAAGAAGAGTGATGGTTGAATTCTTGAGGGTGTGGGGTGTTTTGGAAAAAAATTTCCTTGATTATCCCTACTCCTATGAGGCATGAAATATTTTTTTTTCACTTTTTCCAAAACTGAATGAAAAACAAAAAAAAAATTCTTAAGCAGAAACAACACCTACTTAGAGGCCTCTCCGTAAATGAATCCAAAAAATGGTGAGTTGTGGTATTACACCAAGAGTGATACAACTCCCAAGGGCTCCTCAACCCTAATTATCAACTCGGGTTTCATACAAACTTAGAGGTGACAATACTATATGCACAGTAGGTTGGATTCTACTCATGCCACCCTCAGTCATGTCCTTAGATCAAGGAGTTCAACAACCATTCCTCCTACTTAACCACAGTGAAAGCTTTTTGATGAAAGCATAATTGAAATTTGATTCTAACTATAAAGTGAAAATTCCATGTGTTCCACTTGTAGAGACTAATTAACAATTCATCGAAGGAAAAGGGCTACTCTATTTGTAGAAGGAAATATATTGTATCTAGCATAATTCATAAAATCAGTAACATAATTTCATGTATCATCTGTTTAATTCACACTTTCTTGAAAATCAAAAATATAATTTGTATCATGCTTGTGATTAAAAAACTAATTCTACTATGTTTTGCAGTGAGTAAAAGGAATGCTTGTAGTGGTCGAGGAGCTTCTCTTGATCATAAAATCACAACTTGGGGTTGTTATTCATATTGACTGAGCTAAGGTTGAAGTGGGGAGAAAAATAGGTGAATTAAAATGGTGCTATGGGTTTGCTATAGGCATTGCTACCGTAGGTCCTATACTGCTACAGGAAGACCTGTAATGCTAAAGAAGGGGTTACAATAGCCTTCTTAGGGTGGACATGATTTACTGAGGGCATGAAAAGGTAGATGAAGGTAGGAGATAGGGGAGGAAGGTTGTGGAAGCCTCCTAGCTAAGCCCATGACCTCTCAGAGGTTTGTCTTACACCGGGATATTCCCACGGTCATAAATTTCCTATGTATAGAAACTGGGGAAATAGGGTTTTGGGAGAAGAATTAAGGGATGGAAAGAGAATATGGAGAAGTCCAAAATGGAGGTGAAACATTTTCCCTGCGCTATAGATCAACACAACCCTAAAACCAAAATCATACATACATTCATTGAACATTAAAACAATGATATAAACTATTATGGAAAAGATAAGTTGAATTTTGTAATATCCCAAAATAGGGAAATTCTACAATAATGAGAATATCTTAAGATATTCTAAAGTTGGAGCTACAAAAATACACGAGAAAAAATAAAAGTATTGCAGAAAATTATCTCATAAAATGTGTCTTGAACACCCTTTCATCAGATTATGAACATATCAGCAAAATTATGCCTTTATACACTGTCTCCTAGTGGGGAAAAGCAACAAAATAGACCCTAAAAACGTTCTTCCCAGGTAACTGGTTGATAACAAGGGGAAATAAAGGTTTGATCCCTTAGCATATACATTAAGGACCTTACATACAAAAGGGGATCATAAATAAATCCCTTTTGATATGTTAAACAGGTCTCCGAGCCTTACAATGGCTTAGAAACACCCAAACCCCATGATTTTGATTATGCAGCAAATAATGAAGCATGTACAACATTATCTCATGAGGTTTTATGCAACATTATAATAGAAAAACATATATCTGGAGATTTATGGCACAATATGCTAAGAAAACAAAGATCTGGCCTCCTTATTGCATTATAGAGATAACCCAGCAAGGGTTTCTTGAGACACATGTACAAAAAGAGAAAATATGATTTATTCAGCTCAAAAATAATGCAGTATCACTACAAAATTACATGCCCATGGCTGAATAATGTATAAGAGGGATAAGAATCCCTTGTTCTAGCTTTCCGGGAGAAGGGTTGGCCCTTTCCATAGGAAACTAGCTCAGAAACAAGGGCTATAACCTTTCTACAACAACTCTCTGGAAAAGGACGCGGTTATTGCAAGGGACTACACTGTAGGAGAGAATAGGTGCTTTGGAAAAATTCCAAGATATGAAATAAGCTCATAAATCTCCTTTGTTGATCTCTCAAGAGAAGGAAGGCACCCTCTACTAAGAAACAGACCCAGGAATGGAATGATCAATCTTCCACTACAACACCCTGCAACACAACATTAAAATTCTACAGAAATAACATTATGAATGAATATTGATGCTTGGCCTCAAGCCTGGATGTGGAACAAATCAGTACAATACTCTCCCAAGAGGCCTCTCAAGGGAAGAGGGGGGATTCCCGCTCGGGAACACCTGGTGCTCAAAAACATTGCAACCCTACTAAACAACAAGAGGAAACCAAGTCTAAGCAGAAAAATAATAATCTAAAAACATGAATGGAAAGGGCTCCCATCCTCTCCATATATAGAAATTGAACCTCTTCACATTGGGTCCCATCCACATTTTCCTCCAAGCTCATGCAAGTTGTCCTCCACCAAATCTGCGCAGTTTATCAAGGAGATGCAATGTATCCAGACAGTGTATGTTGATTTGGTCAAAGATGACTGAATCAACATGATATCCTCCTTGTTCACACCTAAATTTTCTCCTCCCAGCTGCTTATTCTTCCTCTTTTCACATGAGGAATGTTATTCTTTCTATTAATGGGCTTCCCTACCCATTTATTTATCTATCTAAAAATAAAACCAACTATAATATTCCATTTAGATGAGGTCTAAATTTTGGGAATATTACAGTCCTCCCCTTCCAAAATGTTGCTTGTCCTCAAGCAACTGCAAAGGTAGAGAAAAATTTCTCCCTCCCTCTTCTTGTGGCCTCCTCATCAATAGATCCCACCATAGCTCAGCAATAAATCTGTCCTCCAATGATTCCTCCCAAGTGTGTAAAACATGAGAAAGTGGAAGGTGCAAGTGGAAATCTCCTTGTTTTCCAATGGCCTCCTCAAGGTAGGAGTGATGACCAAAATGGGGAATCTCATCCCCAATGAGTGATTCCATCACACATGTTATCATACAAATAAAATGAGCCATTCTAGGTAGCTCATCAAAGTAATCATCAAGCCCCGGTTTGTGCAATGTAGTGGGGCTGTATGGAGAGATTAGCCTTCCCCCTCTCATTTGTTTCTCTCTCCATTTATGATAAGTATGGGGTTTTTTATGTCCTTGGGATGAAACAACATGGCCTCCAAGAATGGCCCAAGCTACCCCATCAAACAATTCAGCCATGAAGTGCCTCCTCCAAGAACTCAAGTTCTCCAAATGGCTCACTCCATATGAAGAAAAGATTTGTGATGTGGTAATCATGGTTTTGCCATTGCTCCTCTTGAAACATACAACATGAATAGTAGGGAGAATCATACTCCCAATGGGCATCTCCATCTCATATCCCACTCTCCAAAAAAAGCTTCCCATGAACATAGAAATATCAGCAATACATGGAAGAAAAAAAAAATGAAAACAAGTTGTCACATGACAACCGGAAAGTGGATCATAGTTCCCCACATGGAACTAGTGCAGTGCATCCTTTTCCTGCATCAAATCAAACAATAACAAGTTATTTTCCACTTTTTCGCTGCCACAATCATTTTACAAGATAGCAACATGAAAGTACAAAGTGGTGTCAATGGTGCACACCAAAAATCATCTGGCTTCCCCCACAAACCACCAATGAGATAACCAATATCAATGCTACAAATGGCTTCAAGTACATCATTATACAATATGAAAGAGGGAATAATCCTCCTTGGTACAATATTCTACCCATATAAAGAAAATAAATACAAAACATAAAGTGAAATTGTACATCCTCTATCATGTACTTGAGATCTTGAGCTGAAATGGCTCAACCGGAAATTTTCCCTCACCTCCAAGGAGTAGGGAAGTGGCTGTGACATCCTCTCTATCACCACACGGGCTATGCATCTCTCCATATTCTGATATATATCCTACTATATGCCCTCCCAAATGAACTCCTCTTCCAAGGAAAGATGTGCATCAAAATGCATGGAAAAGAAGTCCTCATGTGCTGCATGTAGCAGTTTCTCCTTGAGCATAGAAGCTCTAGTCAAGAAGACTCTACCATAAGAATATATGACCATATCATCCACCATATATCTATCATCCCCATCCAGTTCATCAAGAATTATGCAAGCACCAAGATCCTTGGAGTACTCTACCAAGAGTTGAGACCTCCAATATGGATCAATCCTCCCAAGAGACAGCGCTGATAATCTGCCATGTGAAGCTCTCCTCATGCTACTGCTTGCTACTTTGACATCCCCCATGCCAAAGTCTCCCTCCAAACTCTTCACCTCTCCAAAATCTAAGAGTGGTGAATCCAAAGACAAGATGTCTCTCATCAACTCTAGATCTGGTGGCCTCCCAGGTGGAATGCCTCCATGTAGTGAGACATCAATGTCAAGAGTAGACTATACATATGGTTGGGTAACCTTGCCCTTTCCCTCATAGCATAGATCAGTCTGCCTCCCCTTTTCATTGGCTCTCTGAAATAGAGAAGGGTGTGTGCACCTCATAAAGTGATGCTGCCCTTCCTTCCTACCTCCTCCTTCCATCTGCAATTCTTCACAATCATGCTGCTGATTGATTATGCTTTGACCTCCATGGATGAGATCCTAGGGAAATTCTTGCAAGGATACAATAATTCCTCCTGTTGGAGCATGTGCTCCTCCTTCCTCTGCATGAGGTACTATATGTGCTCTAGATGTGACAACGTTGTTTCCTTCTTCTTTATCAATGTGTATGGGAAACCTTCCAATAATTGGATTCTCTTGTGAAAAAGAGATCCCCATGCCCTCTTGTTTAGGAATATGAGATAGAGGTCTTGCCTCTAACAATGTATGATGCAAGATTTCAGCTTCTCCCATGGTTTTTAGAAGTGGAGTGAAGTTTATAATTTCCTCCATCACATGCAAGGTTTTTGTTCTCTCAAGTTTTTCTTGCTCCAATACATGTGTCTTTGGAAGTTTACCATCAAACCTTCCCACCAATGTTTTAATGAATATTTCATAAGAGGAAGTATTTTCATTTTTCAAAGAACAAGATTCAAAAATACACCATGCATAGGCCTTACCTCTGAAATGTAGCACTGCTACTCTGATGGCTTCATCTTCATAAATTTGATGCTGCTACAAAAAGGTGTCTAGCTCCTTCACCCAAGCTCTAGCTAAACATGTAGGTGAACCATCAAAAGTAGATAGAAGAAATCTATCCATTTTCTTGCTCCTCTTCACCTTGGTCTTTAAAAAATCTTAGAAAGTGGTATGATCTCTAAACCTCACAGTTTTAGATTCATACTTCTGCAACAAATCACTAAGAATTTTCCTCTTAGGCATTCTCCCTCCTTTCATCCATCTCATGATAGATCTGGGTATTTGACTGTGATGTGCATCATGGTATGTAGCTACATTTTCACACTTACCATGTGCAAATCTAGATCTAGCTCTAGATCCAAACTCTTCTGGAGATTCCATCTCCATTCTTATTTTCTTTAGATCTTCTTGAAAGCTCTGTATAGATCTTGGAAGAAGCTTTGTAAGCCTATCTTCCTTTCTTTCTCCACATAATGGAGTCTCCTCTTTTTTGTACATCTCCCCTTCTGTTGATGGCATAATGGCTGAAATCCACAGGCTGGGCCAAGAAAGATGCTTTGATACCACTGTAATATCTGAAAATAGGGAAATTATACAACAATGAGAACATCTTAAGATATTCTAAAGTTGGAGCTATAGAAATACATGAGCACAAATAAAAGTACTACAGAAAATTATCTCATAAAATGTGTCTTAAACACCCTTTCATTATATTATGAACATATCAGCAAAATTATGCCTTTATACACTGTCTCCTAGTGCGGAAAAGCAGCAAAATAGACCCTAAAAAAATTATTCCCAGGTAACTGTGTGATAACAAGTATAAATAATGGATTGATCCCTTAGCATATATATTAAGGACCTTACATGCAAAAGGGGATTAGAAAGAAATCCATTTTGATATGTTAAACAGGTCTCCCAGCCTTACAATGGCTTAGACACACCCAAACCCCATGGCTTTGATTATGCAAAAAATACTGAAGCATGTACAACGTTATTTCATGAGGGTTTCTGCAAATTTATAATAGAAAAACATATATCTATAGATTGATGGCACACTATGCTAAGAAAACAGAGGTGTGGCCTCCTTATTGCATTATAGAGATAACCCGGTAAGGGTTTCTTGAGACACGTGTACAAAAAGAGAAGATATGATTTATTAAGCTTAAAAATAACGTAGTATCACTAAAAAATTACATTTCCATGGTTGAATAATGTATAAGAGGGATAATAATCCCTTTTTCTAGCTTTCTGGGAGTAGGGTTGGCCCTTTCCCTAGGAAACTAGCTCAAAAACAAGGCCTATAACCTTGCTGCAGCAACTCACTAGAAAAGGACATAGTTCTTGCAAGGGACTGTCCTATAGGAGAGCAGAGGTGCTTTGGTAAAATGCCAAGATATGAAATAAGATCATAAATCTCATTTTCTAATCTCTCAAGATAAGGAAGGAACCCTCTATTGAGAAACAGACCCGGGAGTGGAATGATCAATCTTCCACTGCAACACCCTGCAGCACAACATTACACTACTAAAAAAATTATGCCGTGACTGAAGATTGCTACTTGGCCTCAAGCCTGGATGTGGAACAAATTAGTACAATACTCTCCCAGGAGGCCTCTCAAGGGAAGAGGGGGGATTCCCTCTCAGGAACACCCGGTGCTCAACAGCACTACAACCCTGCTAAACAGCAAGAGGAAGCCAATTCTAAGAAGAAAAATAATAATCTAAAAACATGAATGGTAAAGGCTCCCATCCTCTCCATATATAGCAAGTGAACCTCTTCACATTGGGTCCCATCCACATTTGCCTCCAAGCTCATGCAAGTTGTCCTCCACCAAATCTACGCATTTTATCAAGGAGATTCAATGTATCTAGACAGTGTATGTTGATTTGGTCAAAGATGACTGAATCAACATGATATCCTCCCTGTTCACACCTAAATGTGCTCCTCCCAGCTGCTTATTCTTCATCTTTTCACATGAGAAATGTTATTCTTTCTGTTAATGGGATTCCCTACCCATTTATTTATCTATCTAAAGATAAAACAAACTATAATATTCCATTTAGATGAGTTCTAAATTTTGGGAATATTACAAATTTGAATAACATCTCTTTTATGCGATAACACCACTCTAGTCACTAAAGTTGGTCCTAAGTTATAGAAATTTAATATGAATAAGGACAAATATCATCTATCTATTTCCAATAAATCATAAACACAATGTGTTTGTATTGATATTGTGAATCCTCCCAACCATTCTCCCACAAGAGACGCAATGTAGAAGCTTGAAATCACATGTTTTTATAGCTTAACCTCCATCATAATCAAATAAATCTATGGAATGATTGGAACTAAGAACAAAAAAAAATTATGAAAAAGGGACCAAAGCCTCTGGGTTGGGCCCAAACCCAAGGGTCTCAACCCCCTAAAACTAACTTAGATGCGACTTAATAACCAACTTCTCATTATCAAAAAGTAATACTCGCATACATCACATGAATGTTAAAAAAGACAATGTCAAGTTCTTAGCTCAATATCTGCTCCTATCTTAATCAAAAATTTGAATCCTAATGATATTTCATATTTTTTATTTATTAAAAGACGTACCAGATAGAAACTCCCTTGAAAATAGGAGTGATTTCCTCCTTGATCTCATAAATGGTGAATTTGGTTCCTCTTGAACTTCACTTGCACTAGGAGTTCCTCGACTGTCAATGAATTCGAACTAGTGAGAGAGGATGTTGTGATCCCAAGATGACTCAGGGAGTTAAGGAGGTGGAAAACCCCCCTAGATTCTCTCCTGATTGTCTTCATCAAGCCCCTTCATAGTAAATCCCTCAAAAATTCTTCTATTTCTTACAATTAAACCACATTAGGCCACATACTATGACAACCACCTTTTACTCTTCTTAATAAGCATATTATAAAAAAAATGTGAATTAATGTGATAAAAGGATATTTTTAAGGTTGGAGGATGGCATAATGATCTTCAAGATATACCTGTTGATGGGACTCATCACCACCAATCGATCTTGATGATGAAAATTTGGTGAATCTAGCAACATAGATTCTTGATGATAATTGCGTGAATCCATCAACAATGTTTTCTAATGACAGTGAAGTTTCCATTAGAGAATTCGATGTTATGGTGAATTCAAAAATTAATATTACTGATGTAAAATTTGATGAAGAATTGTTCAATATTGATGAATGGTTGTGGATGATTCAACAGAAAATGATATCGACATGATGTTATTCAGTGAGAGAAGACCACTTGAGACTGAAAACCAAGTTGAAGACTAGCTGTTTGCAAAGACACATGATATTACAAAAGTGGAAGAGTCAAAGACATAGACAAAGATAAAGATAGAGGTAGAGGCAGAAAAGGAATCCCAGAAAGAGAAAATAGAGACATAAGCAGAGGTAGAAAAGGAAGTTCAACAGGATAAATCTCTCATTGTAGAGTAGAAGGAATAGAACCAATGTGGTTTTGTAGATGTTTTTAAACTTACCATTGATTTCCAATTTGTAGGTAAAAAATACAATTATGAAGAACAACTAAATTTCCTTGAAGCATAGCTTGCAACACCATGCCTTGATAAGGTTTACATAGAAGTTATAGAAATGAATGTTGAAGACAACTTAGATGATGAAAACATCAATGAAATTTTTAGGTATTGGAGTATTGAAGAAATGAAATTGTATTATGGACTTATGTTGCAGCAAAATATGGATGATAAAAATAATGCCACAGAAGATGACATGTGGCAACAGTCCACATGCAAGACGATTTTTGAAGAATTCGAAGATAGCTTAGACAATATTGAATAATCAAAGACCTGCAATAACAAATGAAGAAAAAAAGGTTTGAATGATACAAAAAAATTAAAAATTTGAAACAATTTAGAGGCTACAGGATATGGAAGAGAAGAAAAAGAAAAGAAAAGTGTAAATTTATTTTTAATTGTAATACTAACTAAGATGTATACCAACAAGAATATTAGTTTAATTTTTTTATGGTTGAAATTAAGGGGGAGTGTTGGAGAGTCTAATTCCAACATGCTGCTAGGTGTCATAACCATCCATCCAAGTGTCATAGTTAGTTGAATTGAGTCTAGTTCTGTTGAGTTCAGTTAAATCTCGCTGCAATCATTAATGATTGATGTCTCCAATGTGATCTTATTTAAGTGTTTCATAATATTGAGAAGAGAAATCCTCTGCTCCATGGTTTTCAATTTTTGTGTGCAGTCAAAATTTGTTTTGATGAACACAAAAGGATAAACTCATAATCAACAAAAAAAACATGCAAAATCATATTTTTCTATATAAAATGGCATAGATAAAACTATCTCCCCGAGGATCTTAACAACAAAGTTCTCCAAGACTACGTGGAAAATCTCAAAGACTAATTATCAGGGACATACGAAGATGAAGACAATTAAGTTGCAGATGCTAAGGATTACTTTTTAGAATTTGAAAATGAAAGTGCTAGATTATGTGCACCATTACATGACCCAAGTCATAAACATGATCAATCAGCTAAGGATGAATGTCGAAGAGCATTTAGATCAGAAAGGTCTATAGAAAATTTTAAGAAATTTTCCTAAAACATTTGCTGCAATGGTTGCATCCATTCCAAAGTCTAAAGACTTTTCATAGGTATAAGTAAATGAGCTATTTTGATCTTGTTAATCCATGAATCTCGAATAAATCAACTTGAAGAATCTTTGGAAAACACAGTCAAATCGTAGGTTTCCATATCAAGAGGTAGAGAAAGATCAATATCAAGAGGAAAAGACACAGTAAATAGAAGAAAAAATCAAAAGATAGATTCGAAACAAGAAAGGATATCAGATCAAAATCCTCATAGATCAAGGGGGGAAGAAATAAAATTTTGCAATCAAATCAGTGGTAAAACATGTTATCACACTCAAAATTTTCAAAATATGTTTTGATAAGATCACCATAGGTTTCATGTTATGTCATGTTGGCTCAAGTCTTTGATGAAGAATTTACCAAATCATGTTTATCCTATGTCAAAAAAACCACCATGAGTCATGTCATGTCATGTCAGTCAACTACACTCCATGTCTTTTTGTTTTCACACCCATGCCTTCAAATTACGAAAGTGAGATTTTGTCATTTTTTCGAATTTTCGTAGCGTTTTATACAGGAAAAAAAAGTTTTCACTACGAAACAACCTAATAGTTTCATAGTGAATCTGTCAGAGATTAAACTAACTTCGCTACGAAATTTTTTTTTCTAACATGTTTTGTCAAATTCGTTATAAAGTGTCCCTCTATGATTGGAGGATTTAGGGTGGAGGTCATTCGAGTCTATTATGGTTAATTCAAAGGTACATAGCCATGTCTAAGGTCAAAATTACCTTTTTGGGTATGTATGTGTCATGATTTAAGCATGAGCTGTCAGTTAAACCATAAAACCTTACTTCAATTAGCCTTTTGTCATATTGTGCTTTATCTTTGAATGTAAGTTGAACCCTGGAGAGTTGCTTCATCAAGCCAAGCAAGTTTCTGGCAGATTTGAACATTGCAGGTGTCATCAAGCAAGCAAGGTTGTGAAGATATAAAACACCCATGGCTACAAGAAGGAAAAAAAAACAAAGGTGGTCATTGCCACAGGTATGAGCCCATGGACATGAATTTACTCAATGAAGACCCAACTTCCATGGAGATTTTTAGAAGAACTGGTTGCTTGCCATTTTGTCAGAGGTTGCAGGGCTTTCTTCTACAGGTTTCCAAGGATTTTTCCACCAGCTTCATAGGAACAGCTTCAAAGTTGAATTTTGAACCTTACAGTGACACCAGACAACATTTCATCAGAAATAGGAATCCCTAGAGGAGGGGAACAGTGGTTTAAAGGCATCAAATTCACAATGGAGGATTGCAAAGAGTTCATCAAACCAGAACACAATGAAATTGATCTGAAAATGCTATTCCTAGGAGTTTCATGAAGGACAATTATTCAAAGCTACTGATGATGATCCATAAGTATTTTACCTGTGAATGAAAGTTTCACATGGTCTACTCCTATCATCTCAGAATTCTTCTGCATTTTGTGGGTAAGAGGTCACTTGACTTACCTTTTTATTTATACAGAAGTTTAGGGAAAATGTTAGACAAGGTTCAAATAAAAACAGAGGGAAATGAAACTTTTGTTTTTCATCATGGTTTAATTAATTTGTTGGTGTTATAGGAATTGAGAAGGTTAGACAGAGACTGGACTTCTTTCTTGTTCATGAGTTTATATGAAATTGATGTTCTCACTCCTAAGAAAGACTCCAAACCTAGAAACATTTCATCACCAGCTGTAGTAGAGGAAGTTGAAGAAGGGAATAGATCATCTCCTCCAGGACCAGTGAGCATGGAAGCAGAACCATTGCAGAAGATTGACACACCTAAAACATCATGCAAAACAGAAGTAGACAATCAGGAAACAACACAGCAAGAGAGTTACTAGGAGTCATACATTGGCTAAAGGAAACTTGGAGGATATATTGCATGCAATTGACATTGAAGAATGACCCATTGTCCAAGCTAAAGACATTAAAGATGGAGGAGGAAATATGAAGAAAGGTAAGACTGCTAAAAAACTAGATTTTGCAGGTGATGATGCTGGTTTCATTTTTCAACCTACAAATCCAATGACCAGACATGCAAGGAAGGCCATGGAAAGAAATAAAGAGACTCAGAAAATTAATGAAACTGCTCATCCACCAAGCATCATAGATTTATCTTCACCTACAAAAGAAGAAATGGTTATGAAACAAAGAAATGGGAAAGAGAAAATTATTGAAAAACGTGAAATTGAAACCCTTAAAGAGTAGTGAAAAGAGGCAGGTAAAGAGATATCAGATTTGAAGAAAGAGGCAAAGAAACATAGAGCTGAGAAGGTTCAATTTGAGCAAATGAGGAAATTTTGGGAAGATAAAGTCACAAGTGTTTCAAAAACCTTGGACAATACAAAAAAGTTGATAAAGTGGACTCAACCACTAGGAGGAGAAGTCAAACATATCAAAAAGATAAACTTGCACTTGAAATACAAGAACAGTGCATTAAAGGACAAAGTGCAAGATATTCAGGAGCAATTGGATTTGATTCATGTGGAATTGGAAAAGAAAGGATTGAAGATGATAGTGGTAGAGTAGCCTATTAGTCAAATGATTGTAAATGAGGAGGAAACACCACAGGAGTAATAAATTAAGATGGAATATGTTTTAGTAGGTTCATAACATGTAGAGAACACAAATTTTGCAGCTGGAGAATAATTTTTGAAGACCATCTTGAAAAAAACATTTTCTGGTTTTTTACACAGTTTCGTAGTGTACCTCAGGCTTGAGGTCAGAAATACGCTACGAAAATTCCTGTAGGTGCTTTTTTTCTTTAAAACTCAGTTTTTGCATGTTTTATGGAGGCATATCGATGGTTTGCAAGGTTTCATGACATTATGAAGGTGTTGGAACAACAAATAAGTCAAAGAGATAGATGGAAAATTCATTTTTCCTGTGATACTAAAACTCACTACGAAAATGCCTAAAACTGCCCTGTTTTCGTAGCGAGTAATTTTTGAAGAATTTTGAGCATCTTAAAAACACATCAGCCATCTGGAGACCTCCAACATGTTAGTGGACTTTATCAGTAGAGTTTTATGACTCAAAGGGAGTGCCACACAACCATCTCATCAGTCAAAATAGTGTTAAAGATGAAGGTCATCCATTCCTAAAAAGTAGGATTATGTTCCACAAATATAGGGGTGCTTTAAAGATGTAAATTGATGGTGAACTTGGCGATTTTTACTTCGAGCATGTGACATTCATTAATTAACCATTATGTAATTGTTTCATTGACAGGATAAATAAATGTAATAAATAGGAGATAGAGTCCTATTAGGATTTTGTTTCTTTAAAGATAGCTGTCATTTTTCTGTTTTAAGTTAGTGGTTTCAGTTATGATAGGTGTCAGAGTATAATTCGAAGATCTAGCCAGCCAGGTAGGTCATATACATTCTAAAGAATGTCTATTTATAGGCAAAACATCGAAGATAAAGGGGTTGGAGAATATTTCACTAAATTGTTGCTTGTATGTTTTTTGACCATTATCAGTAATACAAAGTGACATTCTACTTCCAGACCTGAGATTCTCATGAGGTTTTTGATGTGTTATTGATCTGTATCTCTATGTTTAATCACTTGCAGTAGATTTCATCTCTAATTACTCATAAGTCATAATATTATGCTCTGACTTCCTTTATTGGTGAAATGACTATGTTTTCTTATGTTATGTGTGTGAATTATCTCTGTTAAAAACCTCTATCTACCTCAGCTTCCATGTGAGGAACCATTGTCACTAAGACTACTGTTTTTTGATTCCATAAGCCCAATGGTAGCAAGCCTTCATTTTTCAACCTGAAATCATACCAAAAAAAGTTACAATTCCATAGAGTTAGCCATCTAGTACTATTCACAAAACATCTAAGGTCAAGGGGTTGTAGAATATTGCACCAAATTGCTGCTTGTATGTTTTTTGACCATTATCAGTAATACAAAATGACATTCTACTTCCAGAACTGAGATTATCATGAGGTTTTTGATGCGTTATTAATCTGTATCTCTATGTTTAATCACTTGCAGTAGATTTCATCTCTAATTACTCATCATTCATAATATTATGCTCTGACTTCCTTTAGTGGTGAAATGACTATGTTTTCCTATGTTATGTGTGTTAATTATCTCTATTAAAAACCTCTATCTGCCTCAGCTTCCATGTGAATAACCACTGTCACTAAGACTATTGTTTGTTGACTCCATAAGCCCAATGGTAGCAAGCCTTCATTTTTCAACCTACAATCATACAAAAACGAGTTACAATTCCATAGAGTTAGCCATATAGTACTATCCTGATACAAAATCATAAACCCCCTTTGAGAGACCCATCTCAAATTGAAGAGTCTAATATTTAGTTAGAATTGGTTTGAAAGAGTTACATTGAGTTGTTTGATGAGCATCCAATCAATATCAATTTGGTGATAACATTTTTACACCATTGCTGGGGTTGAAGGTGTAAATTTTATCCAGGGAGAACGAAAAGGTTCAGATTTGACTTCTGATGGTGAATAGAAGCCAAACACACGAATTTTGTACCATTCACCTGGCGACTCCATTGTTCAAGATCCCGAGCTTCAAAGTTTAGAGCGACTTCACTAGGAAGAATCTAAATTTTAGAACATTCATGGTGATCCAAGAAGATAGGGTGTGTGGAAAACTCTTTATATGATGAAATGTTACAGAGTGTAAGGGATTAGTTAGCAGAATTTCAGATAGATGAACATTTCTCCACAATAGTATTTTTTTGTTTGAAATCCAATCGACTCACACCTGAAAATAAAATTTTTTTTCTTGGTTTAGCTGCTGAAAGATTAGAGAATGAAATTGAACTATTGGAGATTAAAATTGGATCATATGATTTCCAAGATCCTAAAAATTTCTTGGAAAGTCTTCCTCCTCCAAAAAATGAGGAAATTGTTATATCATTTGATTTGCAGATAGACGAAGAATATCGTTATGAGCTTGATATTGTAGAGTTGGAATCAAGTTTCAGCCTTGGTGAAGAAAATGAAAAGGGTATCCAAGATCAATTTTTCATTGAGAGCTTAAAATGGATATCAATAAATTGTGTCTTCTATGATCCCATAGTTGATTACATGGAAGAGTTATACAGTCCAACTTTTCAATTATTTTTTCACTATGAAAAACAGATCCATCTTCTCTTACATTTATCATTTCAGAATACAGTTTTCTTTTGGTTAAAGTGTAGTTAAGGGGTTCAAGTATCACATCAGCTCATTGACTAGATTTATTGGAGGTTTCCATGTGAATAACCACTATCACTAAGACTACTATTTGTTGACTCCATAAGCCCAATGGTATCAAGCCTTCATTTTTCAACCTGCAATCATACAAAAACAAGTTATAATTCCATAGAGTTAGCCATCTAGTACTATCCTTATTCGAAATCCTAAACCCCCTTTGAGAGAACCCTCTCAAACTAAAGAGGCTAATCTTCAGTTAGAAGTGGTTTGAAAGAGTTACATTGAGTAGATTGATGAGTAGCCAATCAAGATCAATTTGGTGATAACACAACAAAAAAAAATGTTAAGTTCTTATATTATAATAATTTGGGTCATGATACGTATGAATGTAGGAAGAAGAAATTTTATATTTGTAGAAAAGTTGCAAACTATTCTTCTAATAAGTGAGAAAAATATTTATGCCCTACATGTAATGTTGCTCAAGAAGTATCTTATGATATTTTCCTTATAGATAGTGGTTGTAGAAATCATATGACATAAAACATAATCATTATTCCCATTACAAATGATACAATAAGGAATAAATTCAATTTTGGTTTAGATAATATTGTAAAGTTATGGGAAAAGGCATGGTTAACACCCTCCACAAATAGGGTCAGAAAAGGCACATGCTAGATGTGTACTATACTCCAGGTTTGAAATACAATCTTCTTACTATTGGTAGATATACTAAAAAATGCTATAATCTAATATTTAAAGAATATATTCCTTCATCTATGATAATCATCCTGGTAAGAAGTCTATTTCCAGAGTATAGATGAAAACAATAAGATGTATCCTCCTGGCATGAAATATTGTAAACATAATGACTCATTTTCTCAAAAAGAAACTTGCTTGGATGATTTTATATTATATAATTTTATGTTTATTCATATAAATTTTGGTGGCCTTAGACTATTTTAGTATTATAAGATGGTGGAGGATTGATCTCCCATTCAAGAGTGGCCTATTCCATGTGGGAGTTGCATTCTAGCAAAGAAACATAGAGACAATTTTCCTAAGGGAGTCTCTTATAGAGCAAGGACACTTTTGGATCTACTTCATAAAAATATACATCGTCTAATGCAGATGTAGTCACTTGGAGGAAGTTACTATTTCCAAACATTTATTTATTATTACAACAAAAATAATTGGGCATATTTTCTCACAAAGAAGTCTAAAATGTTTGACAAGTTTTGAGAATTCAAGGCAATGGAAGAGAAGCAAAGTGGTCATTAGACAAAAGTGTTACAATCATACAAGGGAGGTGAGTATGAGTCAAAATTTTTCATAAATTTTTCAAGCATCATGGGATTAAAAGATAGGTCATGCAAGTTACACACTATAGTAAAATGGTGTAACAGAAGGGAAGAATAGAAAAATCATGAATATGGCTAGAACCATGTTGAAGGAAAAACATGTATCAAATGAGTTTTGGGGGGAAGAAGTAGCTTGTACAATTTATGTTTTGAATAGATATCCCATAGAAGGTGTAAAGAACAAAGCTCCACAAGAAACATGGATAGGTATGAGTTGTAGTGTAACAAACTTAAGATTATTTGGTTGTGTGGCATATTCTCATGTGCCTAAATATTTGAGAAGGAAGATAGATAACAAGAGTGAGACATGATTTTTTATTGGGTATTGTGATCACTCCAAGGAAAAAAAGTAGTAAAATACAATAAAAAAGAAGTTAATAATAAATAAAAATGATGAATTTAAAGAAAATTAAGAATGGGATGGAATCAATCATAAATATACAATAACTAGAGGAGTGATACCTCAAGTATAATATGATGCAAAAGGACAAGTTTTACAAGAAGGCCAACAAGATTTCAAAATTCAGTTATCAATTAGAAATTCTCCAACAAGGACTTCAAGGCAATATATTCAATGTGAGTCATCTACTCCACCAACCCAACCTACTCCTATTACTTAATCAAGTAGTGAATTCGATTCCTTCTAACCTAGAAAATAATAGAAGTTTCAGTGACATATAGGAAGACTTAGATGTGAATTCAAATTTTCCATTATTTACTTTTCAACCAACATGTTTTTAAGGAAATGAAAGATGAAAATTGGATCAAAGTAATGGCTGAATAGATGGATTCCATATAGAAAAATGATACATTTGATATATTAGAATTACCATAAGATAAATATTGCATAGGGGTTAAATGGGTATACTAAACAAAGCCCAATGAGAAAGGAAACATAGAAAAGTACAAGGCTAGATTGGTAGCAAAATGATTTTCATAGCAACCTATAGTGTATTATGGTGAGAGCTTTGCACTAGTTGCAAGGTTAGATATAGTTAGATATATCGTAGCCATAACAATTCAAAATGTGTGGGAATTTTATGATATGGATGTAAATTCGACATTATTGAATGGGATTTTGGAAGAAGATGACACATAAACCATTGTGGGTATTCCACTAGATAGTTTGTCATAAAAAATTTGATAAAATTATACTAAAAGTTTGAAATCTACACTATGAGGGTTAGTTTTTCATTATATTTTTTGATTAATTAATTATAGTGTTATTATTATGCATGCAATAGATAAAATTTGTTGGAAATAGAGAGTAGGGAAATAAAACTCAAAAACCAAAAAATGACACAAGATATAACCTCAAAAACCCTCTTGGGAGAAAACTTGACTGGAAGGTGTCAAAACCCTTATTATTGTACTCTTTATATATGAATTTTATTGTATAAATCTATTTTATGTAAATCTATGTAAAAACTAAGTTTATGGCTAAACTGAAAGGGAGGGACACAGATCCATAGCTCTAGAAGTGGGGGGAGACATGTTAAAGGTTGTGAGCCATCCGTACCTAACAAATTAGACTCCCAACGAGCAGTCTGACCATGGACTAGCCTATGCTGATAAGAAACAAAGTTCCTAAATGGGAAACATGGAGGGGAAGGGAAATCAGATTCATGTCCCCTCCTCTTGGATCGAGGGAAAGAAAAACATGTTGGACGAGGAAGAAAAGGTAAACATTAAAGAGAAAGGGAGAATAGACATGTAGCAGAACTAGAAAAAAAAAACGAAGAAAGAAGCGAAGAAGGGCGTGGTGTGTTACGATGAGTAATAAGTATCAAAGAGGAAAAAACATGGAGATTTAGAGTCATAGTGACAAGAAGTAGCCAGAGGAGTTTAGCGGAGGAGCATAATAGGTATAGAGAAGAATATTGGTTTTGGATGGTGTTGTCATTGATTTCAACCCATAGAGTTGATTGGGTTTGAATTTGGCTAAAAACACTAGTCATTGATGTCAAATGGATAATGAGTGCTTCTCAGTAATTGTCACATTACATCTAGATAGTAACTACACTATTGGATGGTTGAAAACCCAAGTCCTAGGGTTTGGGTTCTCTGGACTAAGGATGTAACCCATCTTTTTCGAGGTTTTTTGAAGGGTTAAATCATTGATTTTTGCTTGGATGTCCATGTCATTGGATTCTACTCAAAGAGATATTTCCGATGGGACATGGTATGCCACATTGTTCCTCCTGGTTAGAGAGATAAGCGAGTTTGAAGGTAAAAACCCCAGCGATAAAACCCCAAAAGAAGGTGACTTGGTACATTTCCATTATTTGTAGGAACCTAAAATTAAGATTAAGGTTTTCTTGCCATACTTTTTGGAGATACTATTCAAATGAAGGTATTCAAGCCATTATGCACCCATATAACTCCTACATCTCGTTAAAAAGCCTAATCTATTTAGGTAATGCATCTTCCTTAGGGAATAAGAAAACAAAATATACAATATTTATCAATTAGAATTAACAATTAATAATGTGTTAAAATCCCAAATGTCTCCTTCAATGTTCACTATAGAAGCCCATCTCAACTCTATAAAAAGAAAGCTCATTTATCTTCCAAAACAAGTCATCATCGAATTTTCGCTATAAATTCGTTTCTATGAAGCTTTAGAAGCTGAAAAAAATTTGTTTGAGCCAAAATCCTGATGAACCTCGTGACTGAATTTAAAATCTTGGTTCTCTATATTTTCGGATATGTGATCTGAGGAAGTTAGGGTTTTGGCAAGCTCTCGAATTCCATGTCAAATAGACGACCTTAAGAAAATCGTCATAACTTTCTCTCTGAGCATTGGATTTAAATTTGGTAAAAAGTAACAGAAATAGGACATACTGTAGTTTTTTGGGTATCGTTTTTAGGGCCAAATTTTGATACAGTGACACGTGGAACTTCATACAAGTTTGCATTACTGAACCAGTCTCTAATCATGACATCATGGGAGATTGGGCATAATTGTCCCTTGAAGAATCCAATCTTAATCAAACCTAAGAGGTTGGAAAGATGACTCATAAGGATACCACAGGACAAAATCTCAGACCTTGGAGATCTGAAATTACATAGATACAAAAGATTCAATATTGAACTCCTAGAAGGCAACAAAAAGTATGTTATTTCTCCATTCCTGCTAGGTGTTGGGTCTAGTTTATTTCAAGGGTATGCCATAGAATTTAAGGGTTGATTTAGAGGATTTTTGAGGGATGTTACATCAATATTGGGTTCCCTAACCAGTCACCTATATGATAGTAGTGAAGAAGTGTGTGATTTAGTGCTATGATGATTGAAGTATAGAAAATACATTAAGTGTGATCTAAATATTTTCGGACTTGTGTATCCTTCTGACAGTGAGGTAGTGAAATTAATCTTGATTGTTTCTTACAATGATCTACATACTAGAGTAGTTGGACTATAACAGTGTGTTGACACAATAACCTATGACATGTCAAATACCTATGACTCAATATTATGTGCAGTGATGTCACTTAGCATAATAGTGACAATTTTATCTTAACCTGACGCTCAGACCTAGACATTACAAGTATGTTGACACCTTGATTTTGACTTTCTCAATGAACTTGAAAATGGTAATTTTGCTTATGACATTATATGATAGTGGTATAGAATTCTATTGAATTAGTATTGGTGGGATATATGACATCTACTATATAAAAATATTTCTTTGATAAGGAAAAACCCCTGGTGACTATAATTCTTGACTTGACAATGATATAAAATATCATAATATTGATTGACATTGATATGATTTATTTACTTTGAACTTAACATATGGTTTTCCTTGACATACTTGACAATAATTGACACTTGTGAATTTATATTAACTTAACTTGATGGATGAAGACAATACTCAGCTTGACTTTGACATCCGAAGAATCACTTTGACACAGTAAGTAATAACATGTATAATGCCATTTTTCAATAAGTTATACTTAGTATGAGAAGATAAAATAGTCATACCACACACATTGATCTTTTGATTTTGACTATACTTGGCATTGATATATTAACTTTGACTAGTAGAACCTTGATTTGACAATGTCTGTGATAACCTGGGATAACTTGATTGTGACCTTGCAAGGTAGAAATTAGTGAAGGGAACATCCTCCAGTTATACAACCTATTGGAGAAGGATGGATTGCAGGGTTTGAATGGTAAAACAAAATGCTTAAATATATGTTGGTATCTCTCTGGAGACAAATTTTGAGAGCATTCATTACAGGGCATCGGGATGACCTGAGACACCTTGGGTTATGCCATTAATTGTATAGCATTGCAAGATAGTTTTTGCATTGTGTGCCACTTGATATGATGATGACAGTCAGAAAAAATTTATGAGTATTCATTCATGAGCATTGTGATGACAATGTTTTGATGACTATTCATTTGTGAAGTGACATTTTTGGGTAGCTAGCAGTTATATAATTATTTTCAGTGACACTGATATACGATATGTAGTGACAATGATACAGGGATAGCTTGATGTGCAGATTTTTGTTGTGATCAATTTGTCAGAACAATGATCAGTGGCTACCAAGATTCGATATTTATTCTACATTGATTTAGAGTATATGGGGTCAAGTGTGAAAATTTTGAAACATGATCTACTGACTCTTCTAGGTGATCGAAGTCACCTTCAAGTTGTGGCATGAGAACACTTCAGGGCGACAGGGTGGTGCTAGGGAAAGTTGTGGATTTCATAGGGTGTGTTATTAATAAATTATTTCATTTCCTTTCTCCCTTATCCTTAGTACTCATGTGGTGATTAAGATATCTAAGGGTATCCATGGTTAACCTTGTTAAGTGGAGGTTAAGTTCCCATTGGCCATATATTCTTGTTAAATGTTTCATCCTTGGTGATCTAGGGATTCGAAAGGTCAACGAAGGTGAACAACACATACAAGCCCAAATATCATGTATGAGTGGAGATTTTACATTGGAAGTTTGTTTTCTCATCCAGTGATATGAGGGATCTAGAGATAAGGAGAAGCCAACATTTAAGTAGACGATATATCTCGTCTGGGATATATGTGCTTCTTCATAAGCCGCTCACATCTAGGAATTTTGGCTTCAGAGGTGGTAGCACTATCCCAACAATGTGCATGACTAGATGTGATGGACCTGATTTATACCAAAATGATTATAATAGAGAGGCCTTTTGAAACCACCTTTGAAAGTGTAAGGCTCCATCCCACACCCTAAAACTATATGAGTATATAGGAGGTGTTACTTTTAAATAACCCAAACTCTATGGTCACATTATGGAAATGGGGTTACAAAATCTACTTCCTTTCCAAAGTTATCAAAATTAAACTTGGATAACACCATCACATCTTTATTTTCAAGAGATTTCTAGTGATGCAGAGTTTACCTGAATCCAATTCCTAGATTCAAAGTTAAGACCTCTTGAATATTGACCAATTAGGTAGTGCCACATGGAACAACTTTGCAAATTAATCCTTGGACCAACTGATCTAATTTAAATTGATGTTCCATATTAATTGTGGGTTCCCTTACCTCCTCAATAGTTAATGAGGTTTGATATTGCAATTTTCCTCATTAATTAACAAGAAATCCCTCCAATGAGTCCTTTGTTAACTATGCCAACAACCAACCATGGGTTAACTAAAACTAATGCTAGACAAAGGAGTGAATAAGAAATTTCTCATCTTGAAATGCTAGATTTGATAGTGCACCCTTTGTGACCCACACCAAGAGACAAGGGTGAACCTTATAATTCTTCTGATAGGTACATTCTGGGTTGACGTGGTGTGCCACGTAGCACCTCTTGGGTTTCCACGTGGCTATGTAGATTCCACATCATTGAACTCCATGTCACCCTACATTCACAACATCTTATTGATGTCACACTAAAATTTAGGTTACATCACCCTTCCACATGAGACCCTCTGGTGATGCCATGTGTCAGCCAAAAATCACTCACTTGGCCATGAAAGCCTCATCCCTTCTTACCACATGTCAGATTGGTAGTGTTCCATGTTAATAGTATTTCTAGGCCATTTTTTCTATGTCCTTTGGACTCCTCACATGGCATCTATGTAAACCTACCTAGCTTTCATTTTTTTTGTCACCTTGGTCATATTCGAGGTGACTTAAGGCTAGAACCCCTCCATGCAATTTCATGTTTCCTCATTTATATATGGAAGATACTTCTATCACACTCTTTATTAAACACACCTAAGTCCAAAAGAACTCAATAAAATCCTATTGCTAAATGGATAATGCGACTTAAATTTTCTCATCATCTAACGTCGATCCTTGGCATCACACCTTTTCCTACCATGCTCATTCCAAGGGGTTATCACCTAGTGATGAGGCGCGACACAAGATTAAGATTAATATATTATATTAGTTATAAAATCGCCATTAACATAGTCATGGTGGTTAGCATTAATACCAAAGTCTCTACTCGCATACAAGTTTGTTCTCTATGACATTCTGACAGAGAAAATTAAGGGATCTAAGGTCTTCTCCCAATCCCCCTTTGAGAGCTAGTGTTGTGAAAAACACCAGAACTCCATAGGTATCAAAACGTTACCCCACACTAATCATTCAAGGAATTATACACATTG
This sequence comes from Pinus albicaulis, assembly GCA_034641835.2. Lineage (NCBI taxonomy): Eukaryota > Viridiplantae > Streptophyta > Pinopsida > Pinales > Pinaceae > Pinus > Pinus albicaulis. The sequence continues at coordinate 215,309,241 of CM076579.1, read as the reverse complement.
CTAATTTAAGAAATACAACTATCAACATGGCTACTAAATGGCACTTGAGAAATCTTAACCATGGCTCACGCTACTCAGTACTTTCGAGCACAGAAACGACATATAATGCTACAAAATTGATTACACACAACACTAATAGATCGATTTGATAAAACATGCATTGCAAATAAAGACAATTTAGATTAACAATTACTCAAATATCCATGACCATGCCAAAAAATGGAACCCACACACTATACCAGTTAACTATGCACATTAAGCATTCATACAAGACTATATAAATATCTCTACATCTCAAGAAATTATCAACAACCATAGGGCCCTTCAATCCCTCATAACTGCGAGAACATTCACATGACCATCTAATTATAACAACTAGGAATAGCTCATTCCTCCATTAAAGTGTTTTTACATGCATTTCCATAACACATCAGAATATCATTTACCATCCACAATGAAACATATGTACAACTAAATATACTTATATGATTAAATTAGATTACTGATAACTTAATAAGGGACTTCGACTGTCTACTCAAGCATAAGCCAACTCCATTGTAATAATTTTTGCAGCTAGTGACCCTCAAGTTGGATTCAGAGATTGAGGAGTTAATTGTTCAACAATGCAATTCAACCAAATGGAATGGAAATCTAGAGAACACAGTTTCTCCGCCTGATGCCCAAGAGTCTAGAGCACGTAATGTCTCCACCCAATCAAAAACTATAAGAATCCAAAGCCTATAGTGTCTTCACCTAGTTTACACTACAATAATCTGAAGCCCATAGTGTCTCCACCTATATCTGGAAAGAATCCAGAGAACACCATGCCTCCACCTGTTATGCTCCATAAGTTCAAAATTACACACTCAAGGTCTCCACCTATTAAAAACTAATAGAAGTTACAAACTGCATAGCATCTCCACCTAATAAAAAGGATTCTAGAGCACACTGTTACTCTACTTTCTCAACATAAATTTTTATCTTTACATCATGCCCCTCAATGTGCCTCCAAGCCCTTCGTTTTCACTATGTTTCTAGGCTTCGTCTCTAGCAATTTCTCTCACAATTTCCACCCTTCACATCCGAGGGTGTCCCCTCTCTTCATATTCCCTTAAATAATTGAGCCTTTATTTTTCCATTTTATCCCATTGGGCTTGTTTCTTCTTGTATTTTCCTTGCATGTTGACCACACCAACTTGTTCCATGAGATTAGGGGCTATATGGGACTTTTCTTTGTTTAGGTAGCCCATACGTTCTTAATGCTTACACCAACAAGCCCATAATTTCTTCAAGGAGATAATTGTTAAAATGAATGTAGTGGATTGGGATTACAACCAAATCCTACTCCTTATTCCTCTTAATCTATGTCCAATCCTCCATCCCAGACAATGTTTGCATTTCCACATTATTTACATGAATTAGATTTCATCATCATATTATAAGAAGGGTAAAAAAAGGGTTATCATAGAAATGACTTGGTGGATCCCACACCCAATTTGATGTGGTATTTTCATGTGGACCATAAGGCTCCCACTAGCCACCATGCACCATTGAATCCTTGACGCACATGTGACAAGTGCACCAATTAGGGTTGGCCAATATGGCTAAGGTTTTAGCACAAAATCGCTGCTGCCCACTACTCAGTTTTGAAATTTATTCACAAAGGTGAGGAAGGCGAGAAATGGAGTGTCGCATTTTTCCAATGTGATGTGGTTCTATGGAACCCATCTAGATTATATTTTTATATAGAACACATATAATGAGAAAGCCTCGCAAAATTCCAAGGGGGAGGACCCTGTGGGCACCACACTGAGCCAATGTGGTAGTCACCACATGTAATCCTGAAACCACAGACTTCTCACCATTGAGAAGTTTAGTGGTGTATACTATTGCAAAGGTGGGGGGCTGGTGAGTAGCTAGCTGACCCAGCCATGGTTCTAGGGTGCAACTCTGTCGTCGATCCATTGCTTATTTCCATGACCATTATTCCTATTTAAAATTGAATGGGAATTCCATGCTATTATGGGTTTCTTGAAACAATGTGGCCTATGGATTCCACCTGGATCATGAATTGATCCAAAATTGGATATAATGGGGATGGCCCTGCAAACACATAAGTGAAGGACCCTATCAGCCTCGTGCCCAAGGTGATGTGGTAGTAACCATGTGGAGGCCACTTACATACCTATGATGACGTGGAACCATTTTTGTTGATGTGGTAATGCCATGTGGGCCACGTGTTAGCCCAATGTCGATGTGGCCTAATACGAATATTTAAACTTATAGTAGGAATAGCTTTCAATCTAGGAGTTAGATTGAGATAAACTTTATATCACTGGAAAGCTCTCGATGAGATGAACACAATGTAGACGTTAGTGTTGAGACTTTAAGAAGTTAGAAGAAGATAAATTTTTTGACCTCACCTTCATAATATACCTTGAACGTCAGGTCAATTTAACAAGTAAAACCTTTCCACAGCCCAAGATAATACAAGGGGTGGGAGTTTTGAGATTCAACAAGAACATCCCAGTGAAAATTATGCACCTACACTAGGATGAAGCCTCAGGCTATTTTTAGGTGGATTTCTATTTATAGATGCATGAGCAAATTATATTTATAGATGAGTTCTATTTATAGATGTATGTGCAAGTTCTATTTATAGATGCATGTCAACTATTATTATCCCTTAATAATAGTTGGACAATAAACAGTAATATATTCTCAATGAGCACTTGGCAATAGAAAACTGAAGTGGAAAATCAGTTTATAGGAATTTCCAGTGAAGTGGTTGGTTGGTGGGACATGCAAGTGGACTTAGTTGTAACAGAGTGATTTGAAGTTGTAACAAATTTGGAAGTGCGGTTATGAAAGCTGTAAAGTAGTTTAACTCAGTTAAGTGAGTTAAAATCTGTTGTGCTAGTTGTAATTGAAGATACACTAGTGAGAGATCAAGTGAATTAATTATTAATTAATTCACAATCAGTGGCCTCACATGCAACTAAATAATTACTACTATTAACTACATGCATGTCAGATCCAGTGGAGACCCAATTGAGATGTAGGTGAAAGGGACAGATGACTATCATTCGTGACATTATCGGTTGCAGACATGCAACCACACACACATTGGATGTTCCCATGAGGATTGCGCAGTCAAGGAAAGCAAGATTCCATTCATTCAGGGATTGCTATCAGCTGGGATTGCGCAATAGAGGCAGGTTGTCTGGAGACAGTAAATTGGCTAAGGAACTTGCCAATTTATGTATGACAATGTGAGATAGTTATCTCATGTACTGAGAGCTCTTGGATTGGAGCTTTATATTTAATTGTTTCATGATCCATGATATAATACATAATAGAATATAGTGGGGTTTTTAGCTATATGTTTTCCCCAAGTAAATTATTTGTGTTATGTGTGATTCATATTTTTTCATGATATTGTGATTGGCGATTGTGTTTCAAATTCCACAAATATTTTTGTAGAAAAGATTATGTATTTAACAGTATCATATTATTGTTAGATCAAGAGAATCCAGGAAATACATATTTTTGTATTAAATTTCTACATGGTATTGGAGCACAAGAAATTTCAATTTTGAAGTAGGAGCTGAGTTTGTTGGTGGAAAGAATTCAAATTTGTGGAAAGACTTTCTTGACACTACAGTTGAATCAAGATCGAAATGGATTTCAATGGCTTGAGGTTAGATTATGCAGTTGAGGGAAGCTCGAACTACATTTCTTGGAAGGAAAGGATGGAGGCAGTACTCGAAGATAATGACTTGAAGGAATTCATTGAAAAATATGTTCCTAGTACAGATGCTACAGATGCTGCAAATCTTGATGCGTGACGAAAGAAATTGGCAAAGGCAAGGAGGATTCTGTTGGAGGGAGTACGACACCACATTATCTCAAGCCTCAATGGGAAAGCCACACCATATGCTATGTGGAAGGCTTTGATGGATCTATTCCAAAGTAGCAGTGACCATAGGAAATTGGTGCTCAAAGATATACTCAGAAAGATCAAGGTGGAAAAGGGCGAAAACATTCCAAATTATCTCACGAAGTTTGTCCAATGTCGGGATGAACTAGGGAGCATGCAAATAATTGTTGCTATTGATTATTTGGTGAGCTTAGCTATCTTGGGACTTCATAAGAGTTGGCACAGTTATGAAGACTCTGTCAACGGATGGGAAAAATTTCCAGATTGGGAACGACTATTGTCGGATCTGGTGCAGGAGGAGTTCAGGCGGAACACCAGAGATGGCTCTTCATCAAATCATGATGATGAAGAGGATTTTTCTTTGGCTGCCAAGGAAAATAAGGGGAAGGGGAAGAAATTCCATTCTAAATCTGATTCTAAAGGCAAGAAGCTAGATATGTCCAAGGTGAAGAGTTTTCACTGTCACGAACATGGGCATCTCACTACTAACTGTCTGAAAAAGAAGAAGAACAAGAAGGTTGTTGGAGTTGTAGCTGGTGAGGCCCTTTCCTCAAAATTCGAGCTTGAATTCTCCTTGATGGCATGCATGGTGTCAAGTGCATCGGGATCAGTGTGGTATTTGGATAGTGGCACTTCCTTTCACATGACGAGAGATAAGGAACTTTTCAGTGACTTGGAGGAGAAAGATCTCCAAATGCATATAGACATGGGCGACGATGGACGATACAGTGTGACTAGAATTGGTACCATTACCTTTTATAGGGAGTTAGGTAAACCATTTCAATTGAAATATGTTATGCATGTTCCAGGTCTGAAGAAAAAAATGGTCTTAGTCGCAATGTTGGAGGACAGAGGCCATGACATTATTTTTAATGATGGAAAATATTTCCGAACATAAAAAAATGGGTCAAGCCAAGAGTATAGGGCTTCAATTTAAGACTCTCTACAAGCTGGAGGTAGATGGCTACGCTTTCATGATGGGAAAGGTGGAAAAAGTGGTGAGCCGGGGTGAGGGCGAACTATGGCACGGGAAATTGGACCATCTTCATCATGGAGCCTTGAAAGTCATGCAGCAAATATCTACTGGACTTGCAATGGGAACACTTTCTCAGTTAGATCGGTGCAAGGGTTGCACCATGGGGAAGTATGTAAAGTCCACCTTTCATGAAAAGGAGAACCATGCTTCGCGGATCCTTGAGAGAATTCACAACGATGTGTGTGGACAATTCTTGGTTTCTTCAACAGTAAAACATAAGTACTATGTTATTTTTTTTGATGAATTTTCTCGTAAATGCTGGATCTTCTTCATGTAGAAGAAGGATCAAACATTCTCAAAGTTCTGTGAGTTTAATTCATTGGTGGAGAAAGAGTCGGGGAAGCAAGTGAAGGCTTTGAGGAGCGATAATGGTGGAGAATACATCTCTAACGAATTCGAGAACTGCTACAACAAAGAAGGAATTCGAAGAGAACTAATAGCACCTCACAACCCACAGCAAAATGGGGTCGCAGAGAGGAAGAACAGACCGATCGTGGGTGTGGCACGAGTGATGTTGCATGATCAGGGCCTACCAATTAATTTGTGGGTGGAAGCATGAAACATTGTGGTTTATGTGAAAAACTATTGTCCTCATAGAGTACTTGGCATGAGTAAACTTGAAGAAGCGTTCACTGGTAAGAACCGGATGTTTCACACTTTAAGATTTTTGGCTCATATGTTTATGTGCATGTGACTAACGACGTCGGGAAGAAGATGGAGCCGACTGCTGAAGTTGGGATTTTTTTGGGTTACATAGAAACACCCCATAATTATCGTGTGTATTTTCCAAAAATTCAAATGACTGTGGTGCGACGAGATATAAAATTCGATGAGTGGAAAGCCATGTGGTTGTCGCTTGAGAGGGAGCTAGAATTACATGCGGAGGAGGAACTGTTGCTTCCCAAAGATGAATCTCTAGATGTGGATCAGCCACGAGAGGAGGTTCATGGAGTGGATGAGTCCACTCACGCAGAGCCAACCATCAGAACTGGTAGAATGCGTACCACAGAAGCTGATAGGTTGAGACTTGATGTTGCACATAATGTAGGAGTCCCTATTTCACAGTGCAGACAAAGATAGTCACCTGACCGATTTATTGGATACATGGTTCTCATGAGAAAATGTATTGTGACTTAACCATCTTCTTTTCAGGAAGCAATGTAGGAGCCCAGATGGGTAGATGCAATGGTGGAGGAGTATGACTCCATTGTCCAAAATAGTGCTTGGGAAATTTTTCCAAGGCCGGTTGATAAATCAGTGGTAGGTTCGAGATGGATCTACAAGTTAAAGCAAGCTGCTGATGGGATTGTTGAGAAATACAAGGCCAGATTTGTGGCCTGGGGCTTCTCACAGATCGAGGTGATAGATTATGAAGAGACCTTTTCACCTGTCGCAAGGTATTCTTCCATAAGGACCATCCTTGCTCTCTCAGCACAGATGGGCTGGCACATTCATCAGATGGATGTGAAAACTGTGTTTCTCAATGGGATAGTTGAGGAATAGGTGTACATAGAGTAGCCTAGATGATTTTAGATCTTCAAAAGTGAGTTGCATGTGTTCCGACTCAAAAGAGTGTTGTATGGGCTGAATCAAGAACCTCGTTCTTGGTACACTCAGATAAACAACTATTTCATCGAATTGGGCTTCACCAAAAGCAAAGCATATGCAAACCTATACCAAATTTTGGTAGAGGGTAAGATTTTAATCATTGTTATTTATGTTGATGATTTAATATTGACTGGTGATGAGCAACTGATACACTCATGCAAGGAGGACCTTGCAAGCGAGTTCAAGATGAATGATATGGGCCTCCTTCATTTTTTCCTTGGATTGGAAATATGGCAGCAAGATGGTGAAATTTTTGTGTCTCAAGGCAAGTATGCAAGGGATATACTGGGGAAGTTTCACATGGAGGGCTGGAAACCCATGGATACTCCTCTTCCAAGAAACTGGAGGAAAGAGGATGCTACTTTTGGAGAGGTAGTGGATGCTATTGTCTATCGATAGTTAGTGGGTTCGCTAATGTATCTAGAGAACATGAGACCAGAAATTTGCTATGTGGTTAACCCACTGATTCAAGCTATGGTTAAGCCTACCAAGCTCTTTTGGAAGGCATGTAAGCATGTCCTGAGATACCTAAGGGGCACATCGGAGTATGGTTTATGGTACATACAAACGGATGAGGTGAATTTGCATGGCTTCACGGATGCAGATTGGGTAGGCAGCCCATCGGACCATAAGAGCACATCAGGGGGGATATTTAGCATTGGATCTATATTTTGTTCTTAGTACAGAAGAAAGCAGAGATCTGTGGCACTCAGTTCAGTAGAAGCAGAATATATGGCAGCGATTCAAGCTACATGTGAGTCTATCTAGATGAGAAATATCTTGGTTGGTTTGTTTGGTTCTCATTTAAATATGACAGTGATTCATTGTGATAATCAAAGTTGCATTAAAATTTCGATTAATCCTATGTTTCATGATCGATATAAGAATATAGATATCTGGTACCATCATCTCAAATATTGCATACAAAGGAGAATCATGTTGCTTCAGTACATTCCTACAGAAGATCAGGATGTAGACATTCTGACGAAGACACTCACGAGGAGAAAATTTGAATACCATAGAGACAGGATCAGGGTGAAAGATAATCCCTTTCTTGTTGAGAGGGAGTGTTGAGATTCAACAAGAAGATCCTAGCGAAAATTATGCACCTACACTAGGATGGAGCCTCAGGCTATTTTTAGGTATATATCTATTTATAGATGCATGATCAAATTCTATTTATATATGAGGTCTATTTATAGATGTATGCGCAAGTTCTATTAATAGATTGCATGTCTATTTATAGATGCATGTTGACTATTATTATCCCTTAATAATAGTTGGACAATAAACAATAATCTATTCTCAATGAGCACTTGGAAATAGTTAACTGAAGTGGTGAATTAGTTAGCTATAGGAATTTCGAGTTAAGTGGTTGGTTGGTGGGACATGCAAGTGGAATTAGCTGTAACTAAGTGATTCAAAGTTGTAATAGAGTTGGAAGTACAGTTATCAAAGTTGTAAAGTAGTTTAATTCAATTAAGTGAGTTAAACTCAGTTGTGCTAGTTGTAATGGAAGATACACTAGTGAGAGATCAAGTGAATTAATTATTAATTAATTCACAAGCAGTGGCCTCACATGAAACTGAACATTTACTACTATTAACTGCATGCATGTCAGATCCAATGGAGACCCAGTTGAGATGTAGGTAAAAGGGATAGTTGACTTTCATTTGTGGCATTATCGGTTGCACACATGCAACCAAAACCACATTGGATGTGCCCATGAGGATTGCGTAGTCAAGGCAAGAAGGATTCAATTCATTCAGGGATTCCTATCAACTGGGATTGTGTAGTAGATGCGAGCTGACTGGAGACAGTAAATTGGCTAAGGAACTTGCCAATTTAAGTATGAAAGTGTGAGACAGTTAGATCATGTACTAAGAGCTATTGGATTGGAGCTTTGTATGTAATTGTTTCATGATCCATGATATAATACATAATAGAAGATAGTGGGGTTTTTAACTATATGCTTTCCCCAGGTAAATTATCTGTCTTATGTGTGATTGATCTTTCTTCATGATATTGTGATTGGTGATTGTGTTTCAAATTCCGCAAAGATTTTTGTAGAAGCGATTCTGTATTTAATAATAGCATATTATTATTAGATCAGGAGAATCTAGGCAATACATATTTTTGTATTAAATTTCTACAGGGAGGGAGTGTTAGAAAAGGTGAGGTTTCTCTAGTCTCTTTCTCTAAATGAAAAATGAGTGAAATTAAAAGGAACTGATACTTGTGGCCCATGAGACACAAAAATGTACAAACCGTCTAATTTTTATCTCTCCATATCCACTCTCCGCTGCTCTACTCATCTATGGAAAAAAATGAACTCATATAGAATGGAATCCCTTTGCCTCCTAGTGGCCCAGTTATAACACTACGATATAGCCCACTAGTCGTAAGTTTTGACTCCTTCAACTCTAAACTAGAGTCGCAATATTAATTCTTCTAGACTCTTATTCATCAAAATCACATGGCTAACCCCTTTTTAATGAATAACTGGGCGAATGTTTCATTCTCTCTAATTATAGTGGTCAAATTAGGGATGTCAAATTCTTAGTGGTATAAATTTTTCAAATGAACTCTATTTGAGGTGATTCTTATATGTGGCACTTAAAAATAAATTTTTACCCCGCAGAAAACCTTTTTATGCCTGAACTTTATTCCAAAATATTTTAGACCCCAATTCACCAAATTGGGACCCGCCAATAAAAATAACAATGTAAACTATCAAACACAAACTGTATCAAATAACTCTTTTTTTGAGGTAACAAAAAACCATTCAATTTTGAAACTTTGTTGATTCAGAATACATCGTTTCTTTTTGGATCATATTTTTGAAACTTTAATTTTTTTTATGTATTTAAATTTTAAAATGTTAGTGATTTTCATGTTGATTTTGAAAGTGTTGATGGAGCATCAACCCCTTTTTATAGAGGGCTTATTTTTGACACTTTAATTTTTCTAATGTATTAAGTATGGATAATTTTTTTTTAAATATTAGTGATTTTCATACGGATTTTCAAAAACATCAACATTCTTTTTCAGGCATATTTTTGACACTTCAAATTTTCTTATGTCCTAAGTATGAAAACTTATTTTTTAAATGTTGATTTTTTAACCATTTTTAAATTTTTCTTATTCCTCTTCTTGTTTTTCATCTAATGTGTTTGTTTTTTAAAGGTTTTCCAAGCATATATTTGTTATTTTTGTTTGCAATGTTTTTGTATCATGATATTTTAATTTTTTTTACAAAGTTAAAAAAAAATAGTAACATTAATATTTTGAGGTTAAGTTTTTTTACATGATGATGATTATGATGATTATGATTGTTAACATCCACTGAGAACAACTTTGGTCTATCAAACCTAAAGAAACAAATTATTTAGTTTGTTTTAAAATTGTAATCCTATGCTCAAAGAGCTTGGAGAGAAGCGTCCCGAGCTCACTATAATTTTGACTTCTTAAAAGGCTAGGAAGGTCGGTGTTAGAGTCCTATAATAATAGGCATCATAATTTTGAACTGGATATTTTTAGTCTTGTAATATTGTACATACATTTGCTTTTCTACAAATTTTTTCCCATATTAAAAAATAAAAAGAGGGTATGTCCTAAAAGAAAAATCAAAGGACCAAAAGAAAGGAACATCAAAAAAGTTATAAAGTATGAACCCCACAAAAAGAAACAAAAATAAATTCTAACTGTGTTGCACATTCAAATGCCACTACTCTTAGTTTACTTTACTTTTACAAATAAAATTGTGTGCAGCTTCTCCAAAATGCCACAATTCATGATGACCATACAGTTTAATCTTGATTATTCATTCCTTTAAATTTCATGTCATGATAGTTAGTGAATAAATATCTGACCAAACCATTTAATCTTGGCAGATCAGTAGTTAGGTAGAGAATAAAATTATCTCACAAGTTTAATTTGAGCCATTGGAATATATAAGGTTAGAAATAGGTTAGTTTGCTTGTCAAAAGAAAATAAAAGGGTCAACAAGCTCAAATGCACCCAATAAAGGAAATAAAATTGCTAGGATAAATAATGGTAGGTATAATACTTTCACCACTTATTGAAAGCAATATTTGGTTTATCTCATATCACTAAGGTCTTTCTAACATTTCCTCTTATCCCAACTCTTTTCCCATGCAAAAACACATTCCGCTTGCTAATATCCCCCTTTCCTCTCTTGGAAATCATTTTCCCTTGTAAAATCCCTTTCCCCGTTTCAAAACCCTCATTTCCCTTTGAAAAACCCCTTCCCCTTTACTAACTCTACATTATTCAAATTAAACATGAAAAACCCACTTTTGCATAGTTTCAAGCTTTTAATATATATCGGGCCCCATTTCATTCATATTAAACCCATCCACTTTAATACATTTCCCGATATTATTTTAACCTACCATATAATACATTTCCCTACCATATAATACATTTCATTAACCCCCATATTATATTAATTCCCCATTTCATACATATTTCCTAACCCCCCTTATTTTATTTTAGCCTATAGTTTTTATATTTCACAAACCCCCCCGTTATCCTTTTCAAACCTTCACATTTATCCCGACTCCACTATCATTCTTAACCCCTTCGAATATATAATACCCCGGTCCCACTTTAATTAAAACCCACATATCCATATACCCCCTGATCCTATCCAATTAGATCTAACGGCCCATAAACCATTTCGCACCCCTCAACGTTCGAAATTTAAAATAAAAGGGGGGGGGGTTGCGAAACTGGTGGTTTCACACCCCCACTCCCTTGCCACGTGGCACTCCCATAGCTTATCACACCCCCCCATCCTAAAACAACCAAACTACTTTTCGAGATGTGATAGTCCATTAAACCGCCTCCGCGCATTGCGATGAAACCAGCTATTGTTTGAAATAAACACCCCCGCGCCATTGCAATAAACCAAAAGGTTGAAAGTAATAAATCCTGTCTGAAACCATTTTCCCACTATTTCTATTATTTGCGAAAAAGAAACGAAAGAAGCCTTTGCAGCCCAAGAAAGCCCCTGTTGCTGCCTGAACCTTTTGCAAGACTAAAACTTCAAAAATTCCAAGAAATTCTAAACACCTGAAACCATCAAATAAGCTTCTAACTCAATAATTAAACGAATTGACGGCCTCTCAAAGCATTCAAATCGTAAATCCTCTGCAACCACTTGTGGTAGATGTTGACCACACCCCTCTAGTCGATAAAGACTTCAAAATCAATGATACAATGACTCATTTCAACCTTTTGGAGCTCCACTACTAGAGCCATGATAAATTTATTGACAAAGAAAATGATATCCATCTATGGGATTCAAGCTTCCCAAATACCTCCCAATGAGGATAATTGGATTATAATACATCAGACAAATCTTGAATTTAGATTAAATATATTTTCTTTCAGCCGAAAAGAAGACTCAATTCAAGATTAAGAACCAACTAGGGCCTTTTATATGTAATAGTAGAAATGTTGGACAACAAGCAGACAAATATTTACAAGAGTTCAAGTTTAGTAGCAGTTTAAAATGGTATTATGACCCCTTGGGTGTCATAAGTAAGTTATGAGTCAAATTCAAATTGACCCCTTTTATTCATGATTCAAAACCTAAAATTGAAAAGTATTCCAACTAGTTAGAGTGGTTGGTAAATACTTTACAAGAGATGGAGAAGCAGGTTGATACTAGTTCCATCCTACTTACTCCAGCCCCACAGGACAAAAATTCAAAGAGGGTAAGAGAGGAAGGCTCTTATTCTACATAAATGACTTCTGATACTAATTTCAATCTTATGTATAGGAAGAAGGAAAAACTGTATCTAGTGATAGAATAGGAAGAAATATTTGATACAGTTGAAACCATTGAGACAGATATAGTTGTCAGAGATGATGCACCTCCAAAAATTTCAGAATAAACACAGCTACCATCAACCTCCAGTGCACAAATCATTTAGAAATAGAAAAGTGCAGAGGTTTCATCATCTAGCAAACCAGTGGAGAAAGAGAAATATATCATGGATAAATACAAAGAAATCAAAATCAGGAATGAAGCATTGAAAGATGTAACGTATGCCCAGTATTGGAAAAAAAACTCCTAGTGATCAGAGTAGGTTTCTTTCATCTTATGAACTCAAGACATGGAAGATGCAGGTGACATTTCTATAGCCAAAGGTGCAGGCTCCTAAAACTTTAGAAGACTATACTAATAAAACCTTTGAATTTCCTGCCAAAGATGTACATCCCATTGACCAGATTGAGTTTCAAAAACAGGCAGGAGAAATGATCTATTCCATTATGACACACAAAGCTTTAAGTGTCCAAAATTTATAGAATTCTCTAGAAAACATAAAAACATTGTTTAAACTAGAGATGGCTTCATCACAAGAAAAGGATAACAAGATAAAGTCACTTGAATATTTGGTAATAGAAGTTGGTTATGATCCAAAAATATTAAAGCAGCAGAAGAACTAATCAAAAAGAAGAATGCAGACATAGATGCATTGAAGAAATAGCTGAAGTTACCAAATACGGAGCATCCACAAGCTAAAAGGGTTTTGAAAAAATAAAATCAAAAGGATGAAATGATGAATCTGATGATTCAGTTGACAGCTCAACTGAAATAAATGGAAACATCAATGGACAAACTAGTGTAGGAAAATCAAGCCAGCATGGAAGTAGTTCCCATTACTGCTATTCCTATAGATTCTACATTAGCCACATTTCCTATAGTAGCTCCAGTATCAACAACAGTTCCATAAACTATACCAGCAACAACATAAACAGTTATCCCAACAGCCCATCCCACTAATGAGTCCAATAAATTGATCAATTCAATACAAGATATGTCAATTTAAACTATTGAAAACAATAAAATCAAAGATAAAGTGAAGATTTTAGAAGATACAAAGAAATTGGCTGAAGTAATGTATCAAGAAGAAGCATAGAAAGAAAACAGGTTAACTGAAAGAATCCATAAGTTATAAAAGGAGTTATCACTGAAAGACCCTCTAGCCCAAGCAAAGTAGCAGTTTTGGGCCAATATAATTAACTCAGTTAATGATATTTGGCCTTCTATACGGGTTATATTTGAACAGAAGGACTTGATAAAGGAGGCTAGTAATGCAATTCAAAAGGTCAAAGAAGAGCTTGGAAAGAAACCAGAGGAAGCGACTCAGATAATAAAATTCATAAATTATAAAAAAAAGCAGGAATTAGAAGAAATTGGGATAACATACATAACAGAGAATATTTTAGAGGTGAAGAAAGTGATTTCCAAGAGGAATCTGATGATACAACTTGAAGACAAATGCCAAACAATGGAAGTAGCAGGGAACAGGTTTATGAACAAGTTTGATGTTTTGAGGCAGAAAGGTCTGCCTAATAATTTAGTAATCAATGATAAACTAATGAGGCATGAATATTATGATAAAAATATTAGGAAAGTAGCTAAAGAGACTTCCAACAGTTCAACAATGAAGGGTGTTCCTACAAGAAAAGTGCTCCTTCAGAATTTGGAAAACTTCTTTTACCTCCAGCATGAGGTAAATCACCTTTTTGTGAATAATCCTACATTTGTAAAATAAACAAAGGCAGATGAGATTTATCAAAGGATAGTAAAAATCAAAATTCAAAATGAAGAGACATGGGAAAAATGGTGTGATTTACTATGACAGGTGAAAACAAAAAACAGGTAAAAGAAAACACACAGGTTAAAGAGTAAACAAATGAAAGGAGGACAAAGAAAATAGAGGTTAAAGAGTAAGCAGATAAAGCATAGATAGATGAAGAAGACAACGTGAAATATATGACAACATGAAAGAAGCCATCCAACGTGAAAGAAACAAACAAAAAATCAAATAAAACAGGGATAGCTTGCAGTCAGTTAATAGGTGTCTCTATCTTCTTGCATGAAGATATTTTTTTTCCTTAAATAAATACTAAATCAGTTGATAGGATCTTTTGTAATGTTTTTGTATAAATACTTCATAATTCGAAGTATCAAGGGTCGATTAGTGTGGATTTATGAACATTTCTATAGCTGATTAATCTATTTACCTGATGGTTATTGTACCAGTTATAGCTGACAGACAGGACAAGTAAGAAAGGCATTTCTTTATAGGATTCATGTGTTGAGATATCTCAGTGAAGTATATTTCAATTGTTCATGTTTCTTTTCTTAAGTATTCCATAAACTTGCATGTTTTCTAAATGTTAATTTTATAACAGGAATTTTATTGCAAAATTTGTTTAAATACACTGTTTTGAACTGTTAAACATTTGTATGTTTTCTTCTGATATTTGGTTTTGAGAATCCTTAATTGCTCTATGTTCCTTATTGACATCCTTCACCTTCCTTCATTAACTAGTTTAAGGAATCCTTAACTGATCCTTGATCCCGATTGAAAACCACTTCACCATTCAACCTTGAGATATGATTTTTATCAACTATCCTGCCCTGTAACACTTCCTTTATAATTTTTTTATGTTCTTTTTTAAGAGAATATTGACTCCATATCCCAATGGAAAATGGAAAGGCATCTATCCATCTAAATCTTTAATTCCACCTATCTACTAAAACCAATAAATCAATCAAAATAAACCCAATCAAGCATACATAACTAGCCTAAAATATATTAAAACAAACAAAGTTAAATCATTAAGAGAGACCCCTCTCTAAGCATTAGGAAGGCTAGATCCTAGTCTCCAAAAGTGGATGATAGTTACCTCTGATATTTATTTTTAACGCACATAACAACTCTTGGGAAATTTCAGAGTGATAACATATTGGCGACTATACTGGGGAAATTAGTCTCTAGTTTAAATAGATCATAAAAGAAATAATTCTTCTCATTTTTTGCATTAAGATTTGAAAGGGTTGTTAAAAATTATCATTGAAAGTTAAAATTCTAGCTTCTAAAAGAACACACTATACCAAGGCTCATCCTGATCCACAACCTGCTATAATTATTGATGATCCTAACAGAATTTTAAGAAAACCTAAAAAAGTAGAAATTCTAGGAAGTAGTAGTCAAATTAATCAGAGAAAATTCACTTCTTAAAGAGTTATCAACCATATAGGATATTCATTTTGAATTGTCCTCTGAGCATTCTTTATTTAGAACCAAATCTGAAAACTCAATCTATGATAATGTAATAGACCCTAATTTTATTCAATTTATTGAAGCAAAGAAGGAAACAATACAACTTAATTTAGATCAATAAGTTCTAGAGACTTTTGATAAACTTGATATTTTGACCTCAACTTTGATTAAATATATAGATGAAGCCTACTTTCAACAGTCAATTGAATCATTTTCCCTAACTGGTGCTACCCCTAAGCATTCTACAAAACCTTCAAAAACTATAAATACATATTTATTTAGTACCACCTCATCTATAGTATCAACCACTATTCATTCCACAGAACCATTCATACCTAAACTTCCTCTCCAACCTAAAGTTTCAAGCTCATCTTCAAGTGTTCCAAGTACATCTTCTAGTGTTCCAAGAACATCTTCTAGCACTTCAAGCTAATCTCCAAGCACTTCAAGTTCATCTCCAAGCACCACCACTTTACCTCCCAGTCAAGCTAGAATCTTAGCCATGGCAGCCAGATATGCCCCTTTGGCCTTACAAGCCCCTTTACATGTTATGCCACAAGATTACCAGAGTAAAAAATTTCAGTTTGATGGTACTGGTCAGTATACTTCTCAACAACATGTAAATAAAATGACCGATTATTTTGAATTACATGAAGTTGATGAGAATGATGTTCAAATGATATT
The DNA here is from genome assembly GCA_034641835.2 of Pinus albicaulis. Taxonomy (NCBI): domain Eukaryota; kingdom Viridiplantae; phylum Streptophyta; class Pinopsida; order Pinales; family Pinaceae; genus Pinus; species Pinus albicaulis. The sequence continues at coordinate 215,292,863 of CM076579.1, read as the reverse complement.
ATTTGCACAAACACTAGTAGGAGGTGTTAAAAAATGGTTTAAAGCTTAACCTGCTGGTCATATTGCTGATTTAGCTTCTTTCCATAGATTTTTTATCAATAGATGGGAAAGGAAGAAAAACCCTTTATAGTTTTTATTTGAATATGAAAACATTAAGAGATCTCATAATGAATCTATTCAGGATTACTGTACTAGTTGTAACAGTATTTACAATGCAATTCCAACAGATATCAACCCTCCACTAGAGTTATCCCTAATTAAATTTCCAGATGGTTTTGACACTGATATGTCCTACCAATTAAGAGAAAGAAACCCTGAAACTTTAGAAAAGATGCAGAGCAATGCAATTAGTGTAGAAGCTAACTTACTAGCTAAAAGAGCTAGGATGAGGAATGAAAGGATAGTGACTATTAAGGAAGAACCATCCACATCAGATATTAAGATAGATAGTTTAGCTAAAATTATGGAAAGAAAACCTACGTGGGAAAATCAACAAGGTCCTCAAATTAGAAATCCCAAGTTCAATAAAAATCCTAATACTGGTAGATCAAGAGAATTTGTACCTGATCAACTGATTAGACCACCTTTCCAAGAAAAATATGCTGAAAGTTCACATCAAAATGAAGAAGACCAGGACACCCAGATAAACTTGATGGGAATAAATGATGAAAATACTATTTTTCTTACCCAAGAAGAACGGAAATTATAAATGTTATAACAATTATAGTTATAATCTAGAGAGTCCTTTAACTATAAACAAGGCTATGAATTTTCTATCTACGAATTTCATAAATAATATAGCCTTAGATGCAAGAAGGTCACAGAAGCTCCTACTAAGAAATCAATCCAAACCCAAACTAAGAAAACGGTAGAAGCTCTTGTAACCAAAACTCTACAAATTCTCCCTAGAGAAACTCAAAATACTTCCAGTCCAAATATTGTAGACATAACATCATCTGCTACTTAAACTTTAACTTCTACTCAAACTTCAACTGCTACTCAAACTGTTCCAGATAAGAAAGTTGAAAATAAAACAGCAGATACACAAACTGAATTACCAGTTGTTGATAAAAAATACCAAAACACACAAACTACAATTGGTAAAGATGAAATCGTTCAATTAGGAAAAACTCAAATCCCATTTAATATCCAAATTGAAATATCTATATTGAAAATACTAGTTCCTTTAACTGAGATGGTGAAAAATGATTCATATAAGGCTCAAATCACTAAAACACTAAACATAGGTGAAGGCAAAGATGTTATTAACCTCAATTATGATCAACCTGAGTTATTATTTGGTCCTGAAGTTAATGGAAAACATCAACGAGGAGGTGTCCCTCCATTCTAAATTAGCCTAAACATTCATGATAAAATCTTACATAATTCTATTGTACATTCAAGATCATATCATAACTTAATGCCTAAAGCAGTCATGGAAAAATTGAACTTAGATATCACCAGACCATACAAAGACCTGTTCTCCTTTTATTCTAGTCAAGTTAAATGTGTTGGCCTGATTAAAGACCTCTATGTAACTCTAGTCTGGTGCCAAACAAAGAGTATTGTTATGGACATAGTAGTTGTTGATATCCCTCCAAAGGATGGTATGTTATTATCTCGCTCATGGGGAGAAAAACTACAGGGATCTCTGCAATTAGATATGTCATATGCTACCATTTCTGTATTTGGTCAGCAAAGGAAGCTTTATAGAGAAACCTTGATGAAATTCATGGTCAGTAGTGCAGAAAAAGCACAAAATTATCCTATCTATTCTATGCATTCTGACATGGACTCATTTATTTTATGTAATTCAGATACTGGAAAAGATAAAATCACAGTTGTAGAAGAGAAACACAAAGAAATTGATAGTGACAATATAACTCATGAGTCTATGTGGCATTTATATTTTGATGGCTCTGTAAATATATTAGGAGCAAGAGCTGGAGTATGGATCTATAATTTAGAGAATGATCATTCCGAAGGACATGCTTTTAGATTGAATTTCAAATGCACTAACAACATGGCATGGTATGAAGCATTAGTGTTAGGACTGCAAATTTTAAGAAAACTTGGAGCCAAAAGAGTTTCTATCATGGGAGACTCGGAGCTTATCATAAAAAAATCAAGGGAGAGTATCTTCTGAATAATCCTAGACTTAGCCAATATAGAGAAACCATTCTAGACTTGATAAATTATTTTCTTGAAATTGACTTTGTTGTTATTCCAAGAAAGCAGAATATGCACACACATAGTTTGGCTACATTTTCCAACACATGCAGGTTACCATTTGAGCCAAATCATCAGTACACTGTCGAGGTAAGACATAGGCCAACAATACCTGATAATTTGAAGTATTGGAAAATATTTTCAAAAGACACACAAGTTTATGATTTTATGAAATGTGAAGGAGAATTTCATAAATGTAATATAGACACTGACTATACAACATATTATACCATGAATAATGAATGAGATGTAAATGATGTAAATAAAATAGAACCAACTAGATTTACTAAAGTAGAAATAGAAAAATTAGAAACAGTAGAAATTGAAGAATTAATTAATGATGAATCAGAAGTTTGACACCTCAATGACAACATTTTTCCTAAGGGATTATCCCCATTAGAATATCTCTTCAACTCCAATGATGTAGCTAGAAAACCAAAAATGGAGCCCCTGAGATCAGATATAGAGGAATGTAACATAGGAACAGAAGAAAAACCCAAGCTTATCAAGTTATCCAAGGCATTACCACTAGCTGAAAAGTTGAAGTACATTAGTTTGTTTAAATAATTTCAAGATGTCTTTGCCTGGAGTTATGAAGACCTCAAATCTTATGATACTAGCATTATCCAACATAAAATACCAATCAAAGAAAATCAAAAGCCCTTTAAACAAAATCTTAGGAGAATTAATCTTGTTCTTATCCCATTGATAGAAAAAGAAGTTAAAAGGATGTATGATGTTAAAATCATAGCACCCATTAGATATTCTGATTGGGTCTCTAATTTAGTTCCCACTAGAAAGAAAACAGGAGAAATCAGACTCTGTGTTGATTTCATAAACTTAAACAAAGTATCACTTAAAGATAACTATCCTCTCCCTAAAATGGACCACATTATATAGAAGGTAGTAGGGTCATCCAAAATTTCATTACTTGATGGATTTTCTGGATACAACCAAATCCTAGTCCAACCTAAGGATCAAGCAAAGACTACATTTACCACTCTCTGGGGAACTTTCATGTACTTGAAAATTCCATTTGGACTGATGAATGTTGGAGCTACATTCCAAAGAGCTATGGGCATAGCCTTTGCTAAGGAAATCCATGACTTTCTAGTCATTTACATAGATGATATCACAGTATTTTCCAAAATAGATAATGAACATCTAGATCATTTAAGAAGGGTATTCATTAAATGCAGAAAGTTTGGTATATCCTTAAATCCTAAAAAGACGCTTTTTGGATTAAAAGAAGGAAAAATACTGGGACACATTATTTCTAAAGAGGTCATTAGAATTGATCCAGCAAGGATAGAAGAAATCCTTAATATCAGTCATCCTAGGAACATTAAAGAGTTACAAGCATTTCTAGGAAAAATAAATTTTCTTAGAAGATTCATCTCTAACTTAGTAGAACTACTTAGAAATTTGAATAACATGTTGAAAAAAGATACAATACTTAAGTGGATAGTAGAGGTTAAATAGTCTTTTGAAGCAGTCAAAGAAGCTCTTAATAAAACACCTGTCCTCATAAGTCCTAATTTCAAAAAAGATTTTATAAATTTTTCATTTGCTTCAGAACACACCATTGCAGTAGTCTTGTTGCAAAAGAATGATGAGGGTTATGAAGAACCCATTTCTTTCTTCAGTAAATCCTTGAGAGATGCTACACTAAAGTATAATATCATGGAAAAACAAGCACTTGCTTTAGTGAAAGCCATAAAATATTTCAGAGTATACATTCTATACTCTAACATAATAGCATGTGTTCCAAACTCAGTTGTAAAGGACATTCTAACTCAGAATGGACCTGATGGAAAGAGAGGAAAATGGATTTCTACTATACTGGAATATGAATTTGAAATCAAGCCTACAAAATTGATCAAAGGCCAAGGTTTAGCCAAACTCATGGCTAAATCAAACTATCAGGCCTTAGACATAAATTTCATTGCTTCCCTAGATGATTAGGAAGAGATGGCGACTCCAAAAATCAGTGAATATTTCATAGATTCACCCTAGTATGCAGACATTATATTTATTTTACTCAACTTAGAAGCTCCTCCTGGTTTATCTAGAATTAAAAGCAGATTCTTAAAACTGAAATCAATGAAATATTGTATCCTAGATAATGTTTTATTTTGGAAATATCAAGGTGGTTTTCTATTAAATTGTTTATTGAAAGATAAAGCTGACAAATTCATGCAGGAATTTCACACAGGAGACTATGGAGGACACCTTTACTAGAAAACAATTTCTAATAAAATTTCGAGGGCAGGATTTTATTGGCCAACTCTTTTTGAAAATGTTAGAAATTATGTGATCTCCTGTCATAAATGCCAGATATTTGAAGGGAAGAAGAAACCCTTACCATTACCCCTGAAACCTATCTCAGCAGAAATACCATTTCAACAATGGGATTTAGACTTCATTGGTGAAATTCACCAACCCTCCTTTGCCCAACATAAATGGATTTTGACATCCACTGATTACTTTACCAAATGGATAGAAGTCATTCCTTCTAGACAAGCCATAGACTCTGTCATTATATCATTTCTTGAGAAAAACATCCTTTCTCTATTTGGATGTCCAGAAAATCTCATTAGTGATAATGTTGTTGCCTTCAAATCCAAGAAAATGATATATTTTTGTAACAGATACCATATCACCCTTGGCCATTCCACTTCCTATTACCCCCAAGGTAATGGAATAGAATCTTCAAACAAAAGCCTAGTCAACATCATCAAGAAGTTGTTAGAAGATAACAAGAAAACTTGGAATAAAAGTTTGGTCAATGCCCTATGGGCAGATAGAATAACGAAAAAGAAATCTATTGGTACCTCTCCCTATCAATTAGTATATGGGATGGATGTTGTTTTTCCATCATCATTAGGAGTCCCAGTGATGAAAATGATTCAAGAGCTGCGAGTAGAACCAAATGACATCCAAAGGAGGATAAATCAAACAATTCATTTGCAGCATACCAGGGAAGAAATCTATATCAAATATCAAGTAATCCAAGACAAAATCAAAAATATTTTTGATAAGAAAACTAAAGAAGATGATTTTTTCATAAGTATTCAAGTACTAAAATGGGATTCCAGAAGGGAAGACAAAGGGAAATATGGGAAATTTTACTTTCTTTGGAAGGGCCCATACATCATTTATGGTTACAGAGGTAACAATGAATTTTTGTTGAAAGATTTAGATGGAACAGATCTACCAGGTGGACCAGTCAATGGTAGAATGTTGAAGCATTGTTTTTCACCAGATTAACCAATAGTTCATTTTGTAAATATCATAGCAAAGTTTAGATTGGATTGGATGTTTATCTTGAAAAATTGAAGCCCGAAGAGAAGGCCCTAAGCTTTGAAAGATATAACATCATATTTTTAAATAAAGGAGATCACAGAAAGAAGTTCCAAGGCAAGCGAAGTCAAAGATCCAAGGTCACTGATCAAAAAGATCTTGACATCTCACAAGGAGATGCCATCCCCAAGTGGAGCCATTGTTAGAGTCATATAATAATAGGCATCATAATTTTGAATTGGCTATGTTTAGTCTTGTAATATTGTACATACCTTTTCTTTTCTGCAAATGTTTTCCCACATTAAAAAAAAAAGAGGGTATGTCCTAAAAGAAAAATCAAAGGACCAAAAGAAAGAAAGATCAAAAAAATTATAAAGTATGAACCCCACAAAAAGAATCAAAAATAAATTATGAATGTGTTGCACATTCAAATGCCACTACTCTTATTTTACTTTACTTTTGCAAATAAAATTGTGTGCAGCTTTTCCAAAATGCCACAATTCATGATTATCATACAGTTTAACATTGATTATTCATGCCTTTAAATTTCTTGTCATGATAGTTAGTGAATAATGATCTGACCAAACTATTTAATATTGGCAGATCAGTGGTTAGATAGAGAATAAAATGAGCTCACAAGTTTAATCTGAGCCATTGGAAGATATTAGGTTAGAAATAGGTTAGTTTGCTTGTCAAAAGAAAATAAAAGGGCCAGCAAGCTCAAATGCACCCAATAAAGGAAATAAAAATGCTAGGATAAATAATGGGTAGGTAGAATACTTTCACTAGTTATTGAAAGCATTATTTGGTTGATCTCATATCACTAAGGTCTTTCTAACATTTCCTCTTATCCAAACTCTTTTCCCATGCAAAAACACATTCCCCTTGCTAATATCCCCCTTTCCTCTCTTGGAAATATTTTTCCCTTGTAAAATCCCTTTCCCCGTTTCAAAACCCTCATTTCCCTTTGAAAAACCCCTTCCCCTTTACTAACTCCGCATTATTCAAATTAAACATGCAAAACCCACTTTTGCATAGTTTCAAGCTTTTAATATATGTCGGGCCCCATTTCATTCATATTAAACCCATCCACTTTAATACATTTCCTGATATTATTTTAACCTAACATATAATATATTTCATTAACCCCCATATTATATTAATTCCCCATTTCATATATATTTCCCGACCCCCCTTATTTTATTTTAGCTTATAGTTTTTATATTTCACAAACCCACCTGCTATCCTTTTCAAACCTTCACATTTATCCCGACTCCACTATCATTGTTAACCCCTTCGCATATATAATACCCAGGTCCCACTTTATTTAAAACCTACATATCCATATACCCCCTGATCTTATCCAATTAGATCTAACGGCCCATAAACCGTTGCACACCACTCAACGTCCGAAAGTTAAAACCAATGGGGGGGTGGGGTACGAAACGGGTGGTTTCACACCCCCTTTCCCTTCCCATGTGGCACTCCCATAGCTTATCGCACCCCCACATCCTAAAACTGCCAAACTGCTTTTCAAGATGTGATAATCCACTAAACCGCCTCCACGCATTCAAATGAAACCAACTATTGTTTTAAATAAACACCCCCACACCATTGCGATAAACCAAAAGGTTAAAATTAATAAAGCCCGCCCGAAACCATTTTTCCAGTATTTCTATTTTTTTGTGAAAAAGAAACCAAACAAGCCTTTGCAGATCAAGAAATCCACTTCTTCCGCCTGAACCTTCTGCAATACTAAAACTTCAAACATTCCAAGTAATTCTAAACACATGAAACCATAAAATAATCTTTTAACTCAATAATTAAACGAATTGATGGCCTCCCAAAGCATTCAAACCATAAATCCTCTGCAACCACCTGTGGTAGATGTTGACCACACCCCTCTAGCCGATAAATACTTCAAAAGTAGTGATACAGTGACTCATTTCAACCTTTAGAGCTCCACTGCTGGAGCCATAATAAATTTATTGATCAAGCAAATGATATCTACCCATGGGATTCAAGCTTCCCAAATACCTCCCAATGAGGATATTTGCATTAGAATACATCAGAAAAATCTTGAATTCAGATGGAATCAATTTTATTTCAGCCAAAAAGAAGACTCAATTCAAGATTAAGAACGAGCTAGGGCCTTTTATATGTAATATTAGAAATTCTAGATAACAAGGAGACAAATATTTACAAGAATTCATGTTCAGTAGCAGTTTCAAATGGTCCTATGACCCCTTGGGTGCATAAGTAAGTTAAGGGTCAAATTAAAATTGACCCCTTTTATTCATGAGTCAAAACCTGAAATTGAAAAGTATTCCAACCAGTTAAAGTGGTTGGAAAATAATTTACAAAAGGTGGATAAGCAGGTTGATACTAGTTCCATCCTTCTTACTCTAGCCCCACAAGACAGAAATTAAAAGAGGGTAAGAGAGGAAGGCCCTTATTCTGCAGAAACCACTTATGATACTAAGTTCAAGCTTATGTATAGGAAGAAGGAAAAAATAAATGCAGTGATAGAACAAGAAGAAATAGTTGATACAGTTGAGAGACAGACATAGTTTTCAGAGATGATGCACCTCCAACAATTTCAGAAGAAACATATCTACCATCAATGTCCAGTGCACAAATCATTCAGAAATAGAACAGTGTAGAGGTTTCATCATCTAGAAAACCAGTGGATAAAGAGAAATATATCAAGGATAAATACAAAGAAATCAAAATCAGGAATGAAGCATTGAAAGTTGTAACATATGCCCATTATTGGAAACAAACTCCTAGTGATCATAGAAGGTTGTTTTCATCTTATGACCTTAGGACATGGAAGATGCAGGTGACATTTCTACAGCCAAAGGTGTAGGCTCCTAAAAATTTAGAAGATTATACTAAAAAAACCTTTGAAGTTCCTGCCAAAGATGTACATCCCATTGACCAGATTGAGTTTCACAAATAGATAGGAGAAATGATCTATTCCACTATGAAACAGAAATATTTAACTGTCCAAAAGTTACAGAATTATCTAGAAAATATAAAAACACAGTTTAAACTAGAGAAGGTTGCATCACAAGCAAAGGATAATAGGATAAAGTCACTCGAAGATTTGGTAATGGAAGTTGGTTGTGATCCAAAAAATATTAAAGCAGCAAAAGAACTAATCAAAAAGAAGAATGCAGCCATATCTACATTGAAGAAACAACTGAAGTTACCAAATACAGAGCATCCACAAGATAAAGAGGTTTTGGAAAAATAAAATCAAAAAAATGAAATGATGAATCTCATCATTTAGTTGACAGCTCAACTTAAAGAAATGGAAACAACAATGGACAAACTAGTGGAGGAAAAGGAAGCCATCATGGAAGCAGTTTCCTATTACTATTATTCCTATAGATTCTACATCAACCCCATTTCGTACAGTAGCTCCAGTATCAACAGCAGTTCCAGAAACTATACCAGCAACAACATCAACAGTTATCCCAACAGCCGATCCCACTAATGAGGCCAGTAAATTGATCAAGGCAATGCAAGATATGTCAATTCAAACTACTAAATCAGTAAACTTAAAGAACAAGTGAAGAGTTTAGAAGATACAAATAAATTATCTGAATTAATGTATCAAGAAAAAGCACATAAAGAAAATATGTTAATAGAAATAATCCATAAGTTAGAAAAGGAGTTATCACTGAAAGAGCCTCTAGCCCAAGCAAATCAGGAGTTGTGGGCCAATATCATTAACTTAGTTAATGATATTTGGCCTTCTATACAGGTTATATTTGAATAGAAGGACTTGATAAAGGAGGTTGGTAATGAAATTCAAAAGGTAAAAGAAGAGATTAGAAAGAAACCAAAGGAAGCCAATAAGATAATAAAATTATTAAATTCTAAAACTAAGCAGGAATTAGAATAAATTGGGATAACAGAAAGAACAGAGAATATTTTAGAGGTGAAGAAAGTGATTTTCAAGAGAAATCTGATGATACAGCTTGAAGACAAATGGAAAACAATGTAAGTAGCAGTGAACAGGTTTATGAAAAAGTTTGATGTTTTGAGGAAATAAGGTATGCCTAATCCTTTAGTAATCAATGATAAACTAATGAGGCATGAATAATATGATAAAAATATCAAGGAAGTAGCTAAAGATACTTCCAACAGTTCAACAATGAAAGGCGTTCCTATAGACAAAGTGCTCCTTCATACCTTGGAAAACTTCTTTTACCTCTAGTATGAGGTAAATCAACTTTTTGTGAATAAGCCTACATTTGAAAAATACATAGAGGCAGATGAGATTTACCGAAGGATGGTAAAAATCAAAATTCTAGATGAAGAGACAGGGAAAAAAGGTGTGATTTACTGTGACAAGTGAAAACAAAAAACAGGTAAAAGAAAACATGCAGGTTAAAGAGTAAACAGATGAAAGGAAGACAAAGCAAAGACAGGTTAAAGAGTAAGTAGATAAAGAAAAGACAAATGAAGAAGACGGCGTGGAATAGAAGACATCATGAAAGAATCCAGCCAGCGTGAAAGAAACAAACAAAAATAAAATAAAATAGGGACAGCTTGCAGTCAGTTAATAGGTGTCTCTATCTTCTTGCATGAAGATATTTGTTTTCCTTAAATAAACCCTAAATCAGTTGATAGGATTTTTGTAATGTTTTTGTATAAATACTTCATAATTTGAAGTATCAAGGGTCGATTAGTGTGGATTTATGATCATTTCTATAGCTGATTAATCTATTTACTTGAGGGTTATTGTACGATTTCTAGTTGACAAAAAAGATAAGTAATAAAGGCATTTCTTTACAAGATTCATGTGTTGAGCTATCTCAGTGAAGTATGTTTTAGTTTTTCATGTTTCTTTTCTTAATTATTCCATAAAATTGCATGTTTTCTAAATGTCAATGTTATAACATGAATTTTATTGCAGAATTTGTTTAAATACACTATGTTTTGAACTGTTAAACATTTTTATGTTTTCTTCTGATATCTAGTTTTGAGACTCCTTAATTTCTCTCTGTTCCCGATTGACCTCGTTCACTTTCCTTCATTATCTGGTTTAAGGAATCCTTAACTGCTCCTTGATCCTGATTGAAAACCACTTCACCATTTAGCCTTGAGATATGATTTTTCTCAACTATCCTACCCTGTAACACTTCCTTTATAATTTTCTTCTATTTTGTTTTAAAAGCATATTGACTCCATAGCCCAATGGAAAATGGAAAGGCATTTATCTATCTAAATCATTAATTCCACCGATCTACCAAAACCAATCAATCAATCAAAACAAACCCAATCAAGCATACATAACTAGCCTAAAATATATTAAAACAAACAAAGTTAAATCATTCAGAGAGAGCCCTCTCTGAGCATTAGGAAGGCTAGATCCTAATCTCCAAAAGTGGATGATAGTTACCTCTGATATTTCTTTTTCCCGCACATAACAACTCTTAGGAAATTTTCAAGTGATAACAGTCGGTATTGCAGCAAATATTATGAAACTAAGATCTAATGTGGATGTATGCATGACACTCTAAGAGGAAGTGATTTTCATCCTCAATGTTCATATTCTCACAGAGATGGCACATCCTTTCCACCCATGGTGTTTTAGGAACTGCCCAATGACCTGTTTCACTATGGAGCTCATGAGAGTTTGTTCTTATCTTGGCTATATTAATTATTTTATTTGATCTAGTTAAAACAAAGATATAATTTTGATCCTCTAGAGTAGGGTTAATGACCTCCTTATAATATCTTATTTTCTTTTAGCCTCTAAATCTTTCTCACACCACATTTTCTCTTTAAACTTAGGAGTAACAATATTTTTAATGTTATTAATATTTTGGAATGCAACATTTTCGTCGATCTCCCAATGGTTTAGTGAGGCCCTAGTATCTTTATACCAACCTCATTTGAGCCTTAGGTGGTTTTGGCTGGAATTTAAAGCTAGCTTAGGAAGTCTATGGTCTCCCATGTTATTGATTTTGTTCTTGTACAACAGGAGCCTAGTCATAGCTAGGCTATCGAAAGGGGAAAGACTCACTTCTATAAGGAGAATAGGATAGGGTGTATTGATTTTAATTTTGAGGTTATACGTTATAAAACGCTTATGGATTTGCTCAATATTTCACCAGGATTCTCTAGAGATGTTGCAACCCCAAACCTCACATCCATACAAGATAACAAGAGTGACTAAAGTTTCACAGATGAGCTTATTTTTATCCCACATCACAAGGTTTGCTGCTTTACAATTATTTTCAAGACCAAAATCAGCTTTCCACTCTGCATTAATCATTTTATCAATGCTATAGTTCCAGTTGAGCTTGTGATGAATATCAATTCCTAGGTACTTGTAAGAAGACACTTCCTCCAAGTTGCTATTGTCATACACAAAATTAGCGTAAGTGTCCTTCTTGGATTTGATAATCATAACTTTTGTTTTGTCAGTGTTAGCAGTCATACCCATGGTAGAGCAGAAATCCTTAAGAAGTCTTAATTGCTTATCAAGATCAAATGGGCATCTTGCTAGAAGAACAATATCGTCAACATAGAGAAGAAGGATGATGACTATTCCAGCTAAGATCGTGCCAGCACAGTCTGTTTCCTCTAAACAACCTTCTAGCTTATCGATGTAAATGCCAAAAAATATATCATTAATTAATACTTCAATGCACAAAAATTAATTTTCACTAAAATAATAATCTTAAACATTCAAATAAAAAATACACATTTTTCATATAGATAATATTAAAAAAAAATTGTATTTTAAGACTTTTTCTAAAAATAGCATGTTAAATAAAATATTTTTATGAAAAAATTGAATAAAAAAAGTTGGAAAATAGCAAATTTTATGAATTTTATATCAAAAAGTAATGACATTTGAATTTCTTTTCCAAAAAATTGATTTAAATAAAACTTAACTAAAAATTAAAAAAAAAAAAAAAATTCAAAGGAATAAACATATAATTATAAAAAAAAAACACACAAAATAATAAATATATCTTTCAAAAATAAAAATTAAAAACATAAAAAATGACAAATACGATTAAATTAAAAAATAAATAAATTAGAATTAAAAAAACATTAAAACAAATTGTTGACCCAAAAGAAGCATTAAAAAACAATTGAAAACAAACATTAAAATGAAAATAAAAATAAATAAATAACATTATAAAAAAAATTAAAAAATAACAAATTAAAAGAATTAAAAATTCTCCCTTGCCTCGCCTAGGGCCGGTGCCTCGTTCTTTTTTATATATTTTTTTTTTAAATATTTTTTATTATTTTTTAAATTGTTTTTAATTTTATTTATTTGTTTCTTTCTTTTTAAAGTTTTTTTTATGTTCTTTTTATTATTTTAATGTTTTTTTTCCAATTGTTTTTTTTTAATTGTTTCAATGTGTTTTTTTATTATTATTTTATTATTTTAATGTTTTTATTATTTTTAATGTTTTTAATTTTCTTTTAATCAGTGTTTTAATTTTTTTTGTTTTTCTTAATTTTCTTCTTAAATTAAGTTTTTTATGAAATATTTTCTTTTTTTTTATTTATTTTTTATATTTTTATATTTTTATCTTTTATAAGTTAATTTTATTTTTTTCACAACTTTAATGTTTGATTTTTTTCTTGTCCATTTTTTTTTATTTATTTATATTTGATTTTTTTTCATCTTTTTTTTATTGTTTTATGTTTTAATATATATTTTTATCTACTTGTTATTGTTTTTTTTTTATTTTTGTGTTTTGTGTTTTTTTGTGTTGTTTTATTTTTTATTTTTTTCAATGTTTTAATTTTTGTTTTTTTTTTTATTTTGTAATTTTATTTATTTATGTATTATTATTATTATTATTATTTTCTGCATGGTTCATGTTGATCATCGACTAATGACGCGATCCTAATATGTGTCAATTTGATAGTTGATTTTAAAGTTTTCGTTATAATGGATCGAGTTCACCCTCACAATGTGTCAATTTCATGGTTGGTTTTTTTAAGTTTTCATTACAATGGGTTGAGTTTGCCTATACTATGTGTCAATTTGATGGTTGATTTTAAAATTTTTAATGCAATGTGTCAAGTTTTCTTAGGCTAAGATTTTAAAATCGCTATATTTTCAACATTTAAAAAAAATTACTCTTCGGATAATGACTCTTTCATTCAAGTGTTAATTTTTAAAGTTTTTTCAATCAAAATTTTTTTCCATAATACCATAGTTGAAATATGTTGAAAACTTCAGCTTTTTTTTAGTCATGATCTTTGGTTTTAATTCCATGGTTGAATATTTTAAAAAATTTAAGGTTTTTCTAAGTCATGATATTTTTTTTAATGTTATGGTTGAAAACAATTATAAGTATTTTTTCTTTAACACCATTGCTGAAAATTGTTGGAATTTAAGGTTTTTCAGAGACATGGTATTCAATCTTTAATGCCATGCCTAAAAATCATTGGAATTTTAAATCTTTTTAAAGACATAATATTTTATCTTTAATGACATGTGTGAAAATCATTGAAATTTGAAGGTTTCTCAAAGTCATGTTATTTTATCTTCAACATCATTCTTAAAAAATGTTGAAAATTTACCCCGAAAAAAAGAAGATGTTATTCCAGCATCAACACTTTTCGTTTTAAGGGTGTTTTTTGCACAAAAAAAATTGGCTTTTACTTCTATTTTTAGAAAATGTTGAAAATTTACCTTAAAAAAAGCGTTATTCCAGCATCAACACTTTTCATTTTCAGGTTGTTTTTCATGTTTTTTTGGGGTTTTTTGCTAGAGTTCTCATTCTGGGTTTACAGTTCTTGTTTGATAGTTTACATTGTTAAATGGTCATGCGAGATGATTCCACCACTTTATCATCTCTAAAAGAATAAATATGTATGAAGAATAATATAATGATCCAATATGGATTACACCTCCCAATTTTTGGACACTTTTAGTCCCCTATAATTTCTAATGAATGAGCTAAGGAAATTTTTCCTCCACCTTCTCTCGATTGTACCATTTAGTTGTTCCTAGAAGTTGTTCTTACAAACCAATCTACCAGAAGGCATGTTTTCCATGTCTTAGAGCTCTCAACTTCTTCTGCAAAACAATATTTTCTTTCAACTATGCTGGAGCATCTGCTGCCAAATCCTCTACTAGAGGGAGCACTTGTTCCTTTTCTTAGTCTAGGATGGAAGACTCATATAGTTTCAGATTCTCCAAATTCGCCACTAATTAAATGTGCATGTATGGGGGTAGACTGAGTTATATGAATTATCTCCCATCATTTCAAGTATCTCAAAGGGATCATATTGCAGAGCCTTGATTTTCCTACTAGGAACCTGCAGTGACTCCTTGTTCAACTATAACCATACTATGACTCCCACCATGAAGGAGTTGTCTATTATGTATTGATCATGCCTAGCCTTGTTTATATCATGTGACTTCTACAATGTCCCTTGTACCTTTAGAAGTATTTTCTTGATCTTCTCAACAAACTTTTCTATCCTAAGGCACTTCCTATAGGATCCTCCCTTACTCCTCCTTGCTTCCCATATGTAACATGGAAAGGAGAAGGTGGCAGATATCGGAAACAAGTTTGAAATGGGAACTTACTATTAGAAGTGTGGACTGATCTTCTATATGAGTGTTTTATATATATTATACTCTTGTCCTAATTCTTTGAATGATTCTGATTGTAACCCCTAAAACACTGCACCAACATCTAGTTGACTACTCTTTTTTTCACGTCTATCTGTGGATGGAATTTTGTATACCTCTTAAAAAAAAATTCCATTCTCTCCCATAATGTAGTCCAAATTGGACTAAGAAATCGTGTTTCCTTGTTTACAATGATGCTCCTCGGTATCACAAAGTGCACCCAGACCTATTCAAATAACAAGTTAGTTTCTTCTTACCCTTTGATGGTATTTTTACAGGGAATCAAAACACACATCTTGTTGAACCTATCAAATACCATGAACAAGTAGCCATGTCCCTTCTTATTTGTTGGCAAACCTCCCACAACATCCATGGAAATTCTTTCTCAAGGAAAAGTGGGTATATGAAATGGATTATAAAGACCTTGTTTCTTGTTACTAGGTTTTTTGGTACAAAAAATAGGCATTCTTTTATGAACCTCGCTACCTCTTCTTAAATTTTAGGCCACTACATATACCTATCTAAGTTGTTCATTATCTTCCCTAGACTAAAGTTCACTACAAACGTGGAGGTGTGAGCCTCTCTAATTAGTTGTTGTTTCTCAATTTTAGGAACACATAACTTATCCATACTATACACCAACTTGGAGATGGTATCCAATTTTGTTGTCACCATCGTCCATATGAATCTAGCTCTACAACTAATGAAACACCTCTTTGAAGTCCTAATCCTTTAAATATGTCTTTGTATATTCCTCATGGGTGAATGGCTCCATGTGCATAAAGAGTTCTCAAAGTTGTGATATTTGGTGTGGGTGGCCTTAAAAACCTGCCAACCAACTTGTTTGTGCTTCCCTTCTTATACTTGATCACTAAATGAAATTTTTGTAGAAACCCCATCTAATTGTAATGTTTGGTTTGTTTCAGTTTACTATGGGACAACAAATATTCTAGTGGTTGGTGATCTACGTGGATTATATTTATTTTTCCATCAGATAATGTTTTCACTTCTTCACAACTTACACTAGGACGTAGAGATCCTTGTCATATGTAGGGTAGTTGAGAACCTCGCCATGAAATACTTCAAAGTGGGAAGACATAGATTTCTCTCTTATATTAATACTACTCCCACAACATACCTCTTTGCATATATCCCCACTTCAAAGGGTTTCTGCAAGTTTGGTAATAGAAAAAATTATTCTTGAATGATGTTCTTTTTTAAATCCTCAAAGGACCTTTCTGGACTCTTTCCCCATTGGAATCTCTTGTTACTCGTTGTTGAGGCATGGAGTGGTGTTTCTACTACTAAAAAACAAGCCTATGAATTTCCTCAGGGTATTATGCTTCCCCATTGAAACTCCTAACCTAAGAAACATTAGTAGGCATTGACCAGTTCTTGATGGCCTCCATCTTGATGGGGTTTATCTTTAGCTCTCTTCCACCTATCACATACCATAGATACACAAAAAACTCTTATAAAAACTCACACTTATTGATATTTTCCAACATGTGATGTTTTTTTAATATCTCTAGCACCTCCATAAAATGTAATGTGTGCTCCTCCCAAGTAGCACTATATACAAGTATATCATCCAAATAAACAATAACAAATAAATTTATAAAATGGCACAATATATAATTCATTAGACTCATAAATATAGCTATTTCATTACATAGGCCAAATGACATAATTGACCACTCATACAAAACTTCTCTCGTTTTGAAGAAATTCTTCTAGGTATCATTTTATGTGAGTCAAAATGGTGATATATGGACTTTAAGTCCAACTTGGTGAATTTTTTGGCTTGCTAGAAATAATCCATCAAATCATCCATCTTGGACTGGGGGTACCTGTTCTTAATTTTAAATATTTTTAACATCATATAATTGATACACATATTCCAAGTCTTATCCTTCTTTGGAACAATGATGATGGCCAACCGACATGGTGAGGTACTTGGTAGAATGACATATTTTTATAGTAGCTTATACAACTCCTTATTCCCTCATTCACTGCAATAATGGGCTACCTATATGGTCTAATGTTTAGAAACAAGGAGTCCAATAATATCTAGATCTTGTGCTCTACTTCCCTCTTTGGAGGTACCCCTTTATGATATTAGAACACCCATTATATGCTTGTAGTAAGTCTTCTAATTGTTGTTTCTATTTCTTAGTACACCTATTTAGGGATGAATTTTCTCCCACGAACTCTTCTACAAACTTATTTTCTCTCAAAAATAGTAAAACATACTTCTTGGTAGAACTAATTAGCTTTTTTTCTTGGTTGGCACTTAACATAAAAAATTTGGTCTTTCCCTTGTGAGCATTTGATGGTAAAGGAATTTCCATCACCGATGAGGCAGCACTATCTTACTCTTTGCATAAATATTGCATCATGCATGCATGTATATATAGGGAGTTGCAAACACCACCCCACACACATTAAGGCGAACTACATCTAATTCTACTTCATAAATAAATTAACACTAATAGAAAATGTAATTTTACATTGTTGAGTTACCTTTATTTACACATCCTTATTTACCCATCATAATGGATGTGGGCTTGGTTGATCATGAAATTAAAATCCAAATTTGCTGACCAAATCTATAGAAATGAGATTTTCCTATGATCCTAAGTCGAATAGGACATCAATATTTGTCTTCTTGACATACATCTTAACATGGAAGAGTCTAGAATTCCATTCTCTTCTTGTTGTTAAAGCCTACTTAGATTCACCTTCTTCTGCACTGATGTAAAATATGACCTTCCCATCCACATCCAAGATTATTTCCACTTGATTGCGCAAATATGTCACCATGATATTTTTCTTGTTCGTATATTTCTTTTTTTTCTTCAAGTTGAGATCTAGATGCAACTTCCAACACTTCTCCTTTGTACGACTGTCAATGTTATAGTGGTTGCAGTTGTTGTTAGGATATTTATAATGGTGTGCCATTTTTGTTGTATTTTTTTCTTTCCCCCCTTTCTACTTGATCTCCCCCTCCTTAGAAGTTTCTTGGTGCTCCTACTTTGACCCACTTAATTTCCCTTTCTTCTAGATTATGTTCTCTAGCTACTATGCCTATCCACAAGTCACGTCAACCAATCTGGGCTTAAACAACATTACCTTCTTTCTAATGGTTATGTAGACCCCCAAGGTACTTGAAGAGTATGTCTATTTTCTTTAGGGAGATACCCAAAATTATGGACATATTTCTAAATTTTGTGGCATACTCTTGTATACTCTATTGTTGTCTCTGCTTGAAGTAATTCCACAGGATCCACTAGTCCTCTACATACCTAATAGGGTAAAATTGTGACTTTATGAGGATTTTGAAATCCTTCCACTTCATCACTGGAGGATCTTCGTCCAACCTCAGGATCTCTATGTGAATTTCATGTCAAGGCATGGCCCTCCAATTTCAGTCAAGAAAGTGAAATATTTTTTTCTTCCTCTATATGATTAACACTGAATAAAATTATAATTTTTGCAACCAATGATATAAATTTAGAAAATCAATATCACATTTATACGTCTTAATGTCAAAATTATCTTCCATTTTTAATGGAAATAGTGAATGGTTCATGGGACTCGAATTGGGTTAATACTTTTGGGTTATTCCTTAGATTTCCTCTTTGGTTCTTCCTAATCTACTAATTTCCTCTCTGATTCGAACTCCACGTTAGAACCACCATATTCTAAAATAACTTTATATTATTGGTTATGGCCACCTTGAGGAGGCTCACATTACTATTTATATATGTAATGTGTGCTTCCAACTGTGCAAACTTATGCTCTAGGACATCAAGAGGGTTCTTCATAGATTTGTCAATTTTGACTGAGGTTTTTTTAATATCATATTAACTAATATATATCCCCTAAAACTATTGAAATGTACCTAAATAAACCTATGATGATACCAATTTGATCCATAAACTTCCATATATATTTTACTAGATATTTTGTCACTACATATTTGATGAAATTATACTTATAATCTAAAATCTATACAATGAGGCTTAATTTTTTCATATGTTTTTGGATTTTTTAACCATTTTTTTATGTTTATGAATGAATAGATAAAATATTCATAAAATATATAACATTTAAATAAAAAAACACAAGCGACAAACTAGCACAAGATATAACCTAGGAAACCCCTTCGAGAGAAAACCCAGTTGGAAGGTGAGACCTATGGAAAATGGATGAAAGTAAAAAGAAGTGATACCTATGGCTAGTGGGCTACCAAAATGAAAATTACCTATCTATATTCTCTCTCCCTATCCACTATTTTCTACTTTACTCATCTATGGAACAAAATGCACTAAAAAATAATGGAACCCTTTTCCTCCTAGTGGCTCGTTTATAAAATAGCCTAATAGTATAGTAATGGTTAAGTTAGACTCCTTAAACTCTTATCTAGAGTTAAAATATTGAATATTATAGAGTATTATTCAACATATTCATGTGGCTAGCCCCTTTTCCATGAATAATTGTGGCTAACATAGCATTCTCTTGAATTATGGTGGTCAAAACATGAATTTCAAGTGGCATAACTTTGCAGATGAACTCCCATTGACATGATTCTTGCACCATTGGAAATGTATCCATGTGTAGAATAGTAACAATAGATGAATCACTACAAAATCAAATTTTTACCATCCAAAAAATACATTTTATTCCTCAAACTACTTCTGAAAGGATTCAGACCCTAATTCTCCAAATTGGGACCCATTGATAAAAAATGGTCCCATAAGATGATTCCGCCTTTTTTTCCAATCTGAAAGAACAAATTTGGATGAAAAATAATATAATTATCCAATTCAGATCATAAAAATTATATGTGGATCAACAACCAAAATATGTGATCAAATTTCATGAAAATAATCTATATAGGTTGAAGGAAGCTCTCTATGGACCTTAGCAAGCTCCTAGAGATTGGTATAGTAGGATTGATTCATCTATGATTATTGGTGGATTCAACAGAAGTAGAAATTATCCTTGATTATATATAAAGGTGAATTACCAATGAAAATTTTGAATTCTTTGTTTGTATGTTGATGATGTGATCCTCACAGGGAATCTATCAATGGACAAGTTTAAATCATTTATGTAGAAAGAGTTTAAATGAACAATTTTGATTTGATGAGATGATTTCTTGGTATTTAAATCATTCAATCAGATTCAATTATTTTTGTTTCAATGTATGTCATGGATGTGTTTAATGGGTTCAATATGATAAATTGTAAACCAAAACCAACTCCAATTTCAATAGGAACAAAGTTCGACAAAGAAAATATATAATCTAATATAGATCCAAATATATTCAAGAGATTGAACATTATTCTTATGTATCTTACTTACATTATAAATTCCATTATATATGTTGTTATTTTTATTTCTATGTTCATGAATTCTCCAAAAAACTCACACTAGCTAGTAGGAAAATTAATTTCAGATATACTGATGTAATAATAAGATATATCATATTAACTCTAGCACTAATATTGATGTTTTAGTTGGATACACTATCAGTGACTTGGAAGGTATCATGGATTACAAGAAGATTCCTTTGAGTATGTTTTTAATCTTGGTTCATGTGTGATTTCATGGGCATCCAAGAAATAATCCATTGTCACAATATCATTACTTGAAGCAGACTATGTAGCAACAATAGTAGTAGCTTGTCAAACAATATGGTTACACAAAGTACTCAATGATATAAAATAAGATCAAGAGGGACCAATTGTGTTGTATTATGATAATAACTCAACAATAGCTTTCTCAAAGAACCGTGATTTTCATTAGATAAATCATATTGATACAATATATCACTTCATTAGGGAGGTTGTCAAAAATAGATAAATCCACTTAGAATATTGTAAATCAAAAGAACAATTGGCTATCATAATCATACAACCATTGAAAAGAGTTGTATTTAAGTTTCAGAGAGAAAACTTAGTTGTTGTAATACTAGCTAAAATATAGACCAAAAATTAATAGTGATCATAATTAAGGGGGAGTGGTAGAGATAATTACTCTTAGTAACTACTGGTTAGCTTGTATTTTTTAGCATCTTATCTTGAGTCTAAATTTAGAAATTTTATGTCCTCTATGTGTAATATAATATTAGCATATCTAGTGTTGGTAGTTTTGAGACTATTTGATCATGTACCTTCAATAAATTAAATAAATTAATTCAAGTTATGAGATGCAACTCTAATGTGCTATTGTGTAACTTTTTAGTTTCCTCCTTTGTCCACTAAATATCCCTCAAGGCCATTTCCTTTTCCATTCCCTTAAATTAATGTTTATAATTATTTTCTACTTACAAATTCTCTTCCAAATATATTACAACCTTCCCAAATATTCACCATTTTTTTTTGTTCCCTTAGCATGGGCATTACCTTGAGCTATTTTTCCTCCTTTACAACCCCTCCATTGGCTACAATATATTCTCTTTATACAATTCTTACGTTCCTATATCTTCCCCTAAATAATTCCTCAAATGTCATAGTAATGTTAATTGAGTCCCCTCCTTCACTTGCTACAATAGTCTTGTCACTATCTCCTTCTTTACATATAGAAACAACATAGTTGCTCCTTTTTATTTTTCAATTTCACATTCAAAAAAATGAATGAGTTAATTAAATCCCTTACCATCATTGGCATGTGCACTAGACACTATCCAATCTCAACTAAACAAACAATGATCTCAAAATAATTATCCTCTTGACACTATAATAGTTATTCAAATATCTACATCTATTCATTTCATGTCATCTCCATTGCATGGATATCTTCCTTCACTAATTTGCATGGAAGGTTTCCTTAGTTTAGCTCAATCCAATTGGGTGTATTATTCCTTGTTTCAACCAAATAGGAAACATGCATCATATTTAACTACTATGAAATCGACAATTTAATCCAAAATTGAAACCTCAAGATAGCTATGTGCATCTCTACTGTAACAACCCTCGGGAAAATTCAATGTAATAAAAGTTAATAAAGGAAAAATAATAACCATGGTTATGTGACATTTATTCCAAGCTGAATGTTGGGAAAAAAATCCTAGTGTGGGTGTTCATTTGGTTTATTATGGCTAAGGAATTTGGCAAAGGAAATGGAAAAGGCTTTCGAAAGGAAAAGTGGCATTAATTAGCATTTATTTATGAAAATGATGGAAATTAGGAGAAAAGGAAGGTGAAAGGTCACGAGTTGCACGTGAGGAGGAAAATGAAGGAAAATAATGGAAAATAGAATCCTCCTTAATAAAAAGGCTTCTAAGGATTAGTTAGTACCTTTTGTCAATTCAGTTTTGGAGCTCTCTCTCTATTCTCTCTCTCTCTCACTCTTGGACACATAGTTTTTGTGGAGGACTTCAGCATTGGGTCAAGAAAAATAAAGAAGGAAAATGGAAAAAAAGCTCAATCGAGGAAGAGTGGGATCAAGCAGATACAACAAGATCACTTGTAGGTATCGATTTTCATATATGATTTCCTTGCTATTTTTGGCATACATGGTTATGCATGTGTGTTCATGGTTCTCTTGTTATCATTGGCATGGGTTTTTCCAAATGTGAAAATGTTCTTCTGGCTAGCCTTACCATTTTTTGATAGCCATGGTGTGGTAGGTTCTCTTTTATTTGGTTGAGCTGGATTTCCTGATGGACTCGAGGCTAAGTGGGATGATCTCAGGATTATTCACAAGGCCTAGGAATATCAAGATGGGATACATAGTAAAGCCTGGATGTGAACACATTGATTGAGCCTAGGAATCCTCGAATAATGAATGGAGGGATACGCAATAAAGCTTAGTGGTTTGCACCCTTGATTGGGCGTAGGAATCCCATGATGGGATACAAGGTAAATCCAAAAGGGTGGAGACCTCATAGGCCTAGGAATCCCTTGATTGGTAATGGTTGGATACACAATAAAAAAGATAAGTTGAGACATATGAATTCCTCACTGTTTAGGCAGAGAGATATGGCTAAATACATGCTTGTTTAAGGCCTAGTGATCTAGTTGGGATTGTGGTAAAGCCCGGTTGTATTGATGAGGATGAGGGGGTTTAGCCTCCGAAAGCCCTGATTGATTTCTAGTTATGGGTCCCACATTCATGCTTAAAATATGGCATGGGGGTGATCAGTTGAAAGAAATATTTGATTCAGCCAATATATGGTCGAGTGGTACGTGGAAGTCATGAACCTAGTTGGATTATTCACTCATTAATAAGTGTTTCTTCTTCTTGGTATTTCATGAGAAATGTACTATTTTATATTTTTATTTTATGGTTGTTGTATATTCGTTATTTCTATTGGTTATATGTTGGTTATGAGCATGTTTTATGACAGTTATAATGTATGAATCTCATCATGTTTTGGTTGATAAATGAATGAAAAATGAATGTATGACCTAATAGCTAATAATGCAGCCAATTTAATAAGGAATCAATTCCTCCTTCTGATTCCTAGATAAGTATGGGACCCCTATGCTCAAATATTTTCTTATGACCCATAAATTACATATTTATGACATGTTTAATTAATAGTCTGTCATGTCTAGTAGGGGTCCAGTCAAGCCATTGATCAAATGTTTGCATTAGTACCTTTGTTTCAGTGTTATGTATCATTTTTGGAAGTCTCATGCAGTTCTAGGAAGTGACCTGAGTCTTAGCCCTAAAAAAGTAGCACAAAATATGGGTTCTCTAGCACATGAATACTTGAAAAATTCCACAGTCACTGGGATGGCCTTGTTGTGGAAGTGACTGGAGGGTTCTAGTCACACTGTTGCATTGTCATGGGAGTGATTTTGGTGTTTGGTCTGGAAAATACATGTGGCTTAAGGAGTTAAGCACATGGAAAGGTTGGTTGGCTCCTGTAGGTTCTGTACAATGTGTGAATGGTCAGTTTTATTGTCTTTCGTTGGTTCCACTTCCTTAAGGTGACCTAGGAGGTTGAATCTCATCATAGTATCCTGTTGTCACATGTTTACCTCGGTTGACTGGTTAGCTTGGCTAAATTTGGGAGGATGGTTTTATAGAGTCATATCAGAGAAATTTTCACCCCTTGGACTTGATGGGAACTGTGTTGGTCATGCATTCATGTCAATTACATATGCGTTACTTATACTTGCATTGGTCTATGATCTTGTTGCATATGCATGGTGGTGGTACTGGATATAGTGATGCCACCATGTCAAATTTGATGATGTCATTGTTGAATGTGTCACCATGAATGTATGTTAGTTAAGCATTGTTTATGTATGACAATTTTTACATGTTGTTAAGCAAACAGTGATATGGTTGTATTTATCATTCATGAGGTCATGATGTGTGGGTGGTATGGTCATGAATTGATAAATGGTATATGGTTAGAATGATATCTATATGTTGTTATGATTATTCTTATACATGTATTTCACTAATCTGGTTGATCTTGCAGATGGTATATTCCTCCTCAAACTATAGTGTGGTATGTTGATTATGTTTAAATTTTGGTTTAGATGACATGGTATACATGCAGGAAGAAGATGAAAGATGACTAGCAATATGATACACTACAGTTGACGAGATTCTCCTTATGTGTTAGATGAGTAGCATGGCGGCGGGAATTCTTGATCTAAATGAAGAATGTTAGAGTTTTTGTGCTAAATACTCATTCAAATTACGAATACAATGTCTTATGTGTGCTTCAGGTTTCAAGTTCTCTTGTAAATTATCAAGTCTCATGAGTGTTTTTCATGTTAATTTAATCAAAAATTTAAAATAAAATAAAGTCTAAAAAACAGAAAACAAAGGTAAAGTACATGACCATACAACACATCAACACAAGTATTTGATGAAGGATTTCACCCCTCCTGGGCTACATCTCCTTAGTCTAGCTTCCATGGCTTGGGCCTCTATATTATGCTCAAATTTTCAAAATTACCTATTTACAAAGTTTTTCTTCTCCTGGAACCTGCACTAATGAGTCCATAATGCCCTAAAATGGTCATCTAGCCTCTTTCTACACCTGATTTGGTTGAAAACTCCAAAAGTTGTGACCATTTCCATTTTCTCCTCAATTTCATGCCTAAATTTAGCTAACTGGAGCTAAATCCGGTTAGTTGGAGTTAAACTGGAAGTTCTGCCGAAATTAAAGGTCTGCCAACTTAATCTTAATTAAATTAATTAATTACGGTTAGCACTAATTAAGCAATTCTTAGCGCTTAACTCGTGCTAAGGGGATAACCCGAGATTATTTTTAATAAATATGGATTAAGCACTAATTAATAAAGGATTAGCATTAAACCACATGCTTTGTAATTAGTCTTCGCTAGTGGTCATGAGGTGTCAGTCGTATGAATTGGGGGTTGGCACCCTCTCCCCCCACCATTGAATGTTACAAGCATTAAATATATGTGGATTGGTAATATGGTTAAGTCCTAATGGTGTGGTGGAATGGTAACGTGTGGCGCTTGCTTGTGGGAGGTCGTGGGGTTGAACCCTAGTGCCTCTGCCCAGTCTTCAACCAAAATTTTTGATCCAAAATCCACCATGGGGGGGGGGGGGGGCATGTGGCAGCCCCAGGCTGCACCACGTGTCCTCACCCAATTGGCACGATTTTCAAGCCAATACAAAATTGCCAAATAACCAAAAATTTCCACCAATGCAATGATGCCACTTGGCATTCCATTATTCGCTGGAGGAAAATGACAAAGATTCGACCTTGGCTAGAAAGCATGCCATGTCAGTAGTACAGACTACTAATTGGGCACTTGTCTGTCCTTTTTTTTTTTTGCCTATTTAGCAAAGTGAACAAAACTCATTTCTAGGAGCATACAGAGTCCATTTTGCATGAAACAAAGTGTGTCGGATTCAGAACGACGAGGACTACCCAGTCATTCAAGTTTGAGCCATTTTGATAACTTTTATTTTTTAGCATAAAACTGAGCCATGCTCATTCCTCCCCACTGGAAGATTTTCAACCCCAAAATATCATTTTAAGTTGTTGAACAGGTGAGGGTATAGTCCCCTCACCTTCCCAATTTCAACTGATTTGTCTTTTGAAGGATTTTTTCCTTTAAGCCCCACTTGAAGGTAGCCGACACTTCCTCTTGTCGATGTCCTTGTCCTCATGTCAATTATGGTGTCTTGTTGAAGCTCAACAAAGAAATATGGAGAAAAATATTTAATAGATGGCAGCTGAACATTCTCTCCTTGATCTTCAATCAAAGGAGGCTCATACAATCTCAAATTTTAAACATTAACAACTGAATAAATTTTCATGTATGAAGGAAAATAAAGATTGAAGGCATTCTTACCAATATTTTCCATAATTTTGAAAGGACCATAACAGATTGGTTTCAGCCTTTTACCTTCTCCTTGAAGCCTTTCCTTGCTAATGTGAAGCCAAACTTCATCACCAACTTGAAACTTATGATCCACGCGAAGTTTTTCGTGCCTCGCGTTGTACTTGACTTGACTTTTTTTTAGTTGATCTTACACTTTTTGATGGATCAAATTAATTTTCTCTATGAATTCTTTGCTTTATCTATGTTTCTATGTCCATCGATAGCTACATCTTTCCCAAAAATGATATCCAATGGCGATTTTGGAAAGTATCAAAGACATGCCTCAAATGGTGATGTTTGAGTAGAGGAATTTTTTGCACAGTTGTAATCATGTTGAATGTAATGAAAATTTTCATCCCACGACTTAGGATGTTTGTTGCAATATCCTCGAAGAAGATGAATGAATGTTTTGTTGAGAACCTCGGTTTGACCGTCTATTTTTGGATGAAAGGTTAGTGTCCATCAAGTCCCACAATATTGACCAAAAATTCCCAACAAATAGAGAATCTAAATCACTAACAATAGATGTGGGCTACCCAAAATGAACCCAAACATTTTAAAAGAAAAGATGAGCTGTTGGTTCAGCTATAACTTTCTTTTTACATGGAATAAATATACACATTTTGTTGAACCTATCCACAAGTACATACAAATAATCATGACCTATTTTTGACAAATCCTAGGCCTCCTATAAAATCCATAGCAATACTATCCCATGGACTTGAAGGAACCGGAGGTGGTGCGTACAATCCTAACTTCCTATTACTAGGCTTACGGACTGCACATAATGAACAACCTTTAATAAAATGTGACACACTTTCAAGCATACAAGGCCAATAATAATACCTCTGAATATTTGCCACTGTTTTTCTTACACCAAAATGTTTAGCAATAAGAGAATTGTGTGCTTCCCTTATGACATTCACTCTCTCACCCTGTGGAATATAAAGCTTGCCCAAATAAAACAACAAGTTATTATGTACATGGTAATCTAATTCCTAAACTTGGCGACCTTGACTCAAGTTTGCATAAACATCTTGAAAGTCATTTTCAAATGCATATTTTTCAATGTAACTTTCATGTAAAATAGAAGTATTCTTGATTAAAGTAGCTAAATTAATAATAGGCCTAGAAATCATATCAACAATCTTGTTGTATATACCTTTCTTATACTTGATTACCAAGTGGAATTTCTACAAGAAACCCATCCATCAAAAGTGCCTTGACTACTGCAATTTAGTTTGAAATTACAAGTATTGCAATGGTTGGTGTTCAGTGTGAATGATGGTTTCCTTTCCCATCAAATAGTGTTTCCACTTCTTCACACTTTGAACCAGTGCATATAGCTCCTTATCATATGTAGGATAATTTATCACTGCACCATTAAACATTTCTAAATGGAATGAAATAGGCTTACCATGTTGTAAAAGGAATGCACCCATGTCATAGTCACTTGCATATGTTTGAATCTCAAAGGGTTGTCTCAATTCCAGTAGTGCTACTATTGGGGCTGAGCTATTCTTATTTTTCAAAGCATCAAATTATTTTTTCTGATTGCCTCCCCACTGGAATACTTTCTTAACACTAGTCAATGCATGTAACGGAGTTTCAATAGAATAAAAATTAGCAATGAACTTCCTCCAGTATTGTGCAACTCCTAGAAAAATTCTTACCTTAGTGACTGTCTTGGGTGTAGGCCAATTCACAATGACCTTAACATTAGACGGGTCTATCTTCAACTCTCCTCCTCCCACAAAATGTCCCAAATACACTAAATAATTTTTACCAAATTCACATTTTGACATCTTCAAAAACAATTGTTCTTTTCTCAAGACATCAAGCACCTTTATTACATGCATGACATGTTCATCTTGTGATTTTATGAATATCAAAATATCATCTAAGTATACAATGACAAACTCATCAAAAATTGTCTCAATACATCATTCATAACTCTCATGAAAGTAGTTGGAGCATTGCAAATACCAAAAGGCATAACAAGCCACTCAAACAATCCTTGTTTAGTTTTGAATGTGGTCTTCCATATGTCCTCTTCAGCTATTCTAACTTGATGATAACCACTTCTTAAATCTAACTTAGTGAAATACCTTGAATACCTCAATTGATCAATAAAATCGTCCATCCTTGGGAGCGGATAACGATTATTTATCGTGAATTTGTTGAGAGCATGGAAATCCATAGACATGCACCATGTTCCATCCTTCTTGGGCACCAATACAACTTGCGAACCATGTTCCATCCTTCTTGGGCACCAATACAACTTGCGAACCACATGGTGAGGTAGATGGGTGAATGATACCTTTATTCAACAATTCTTGGATTTTCTTCTTGATTTCTGCACTTTCCATTATCAACATGCAATACATGCCAATGTTAAGGAGTGGAACATCCTGCTACTACTATATCTCATGTTGGATTCCCCCCTTGGGAGGAAACCCCTTTGGTTCATGAAACATCTCGCCATGCTGACTTACCACATAAAACAAATAATATTTTCATTTATCATCACAACCTTCAAAAGATTCATAATCCTTATCATTATTTTGTTTGATCATAAGAAGCACAAAGTTTTTTCTTGGATCTACTAGCCTCTTCATTTGCCCAGCATTAACTAAAGAGAGGTTTAGATTTTTGCAATGAGATCTCGCAAAATATTCCACTCCATCTTCGAATAAGTAGTACTTGTTCTCATGGTGATAGAAGATTTATTTCCTGTCATAGAGATATGGACAACCCAAAACACTTCCTGATATGTCAAGCAATACAACATCTAACTCAACTTCATCAATAAAGTTTGCGGTAATTGAAAACCAGAAAATACATTTTCTTGTAACCTATAAATTTGTATCCTTGGTTATCCAACCCAAAGGATATGGCTTATGATGAGGTAATGTTTCAAGATTAATATTTTTACTAATTCTTCAGATATTAAGTTTGCTTGAGACCCACTATCAAATAGTGTGTCAAATTTTGTACGTTTTGAGATCACTCTTACATGAAACAACTCTATTCTTGTTTCTTCACTTGGAATGTTACTGTGACAATTTCATGAACTAGTACTTGCTATGGCTTCTTTTCCCTTTTTGACCATGCCTACAATTTTAGTATCCTTTCCTAAGTCAGATCCAAGATCATGTTGTGTGGTAGCAGTTTTCTTTTGTTTCCCATTGTTGTTGAATTTTTTAACCCTCAATTCTAGATGAAGCTTCCAACAGTGGGCTTCATCATGACCATCTTTGGAACAATGAGTACATGTGGTTTTCTCCCCTTCTTTCTTAATAGATGTATTCTTCTTTTTTTTACCCTTGAAGCCCTTTCCTTTTTCACGACCCTTGAATGTTTTCTTTTTACCTTCTTCTTGTACATTTTTCCCTCTTGCCTCAAGGTGTGTAGCTTGCACACAGACCTCATCTAGACTAGTGGGATTAAACATGAGGATAGTATGTTTCAGGTAACTATGAAAACCCCCTTTGTACTTCAACAAAGTTTCTTGGCTATGAAAGTCAATACCTGACATAAGAGATCTTCTCCTAAATTCATGAGTGTAATATTGCACACTTTGACCTTTCAATTGACTAAAATTTTTCCAACTCATAATATCTTTTTGCATGTAAGCTAGAGATAGAATTTCCTTTTAATGGCAGAAATAAAATTTTACCAAGAAATTTTGATCTTACTGTTTTTCTTCATCTCATATTGTGTCTTTGCTTCCCACCATATAAGTGCTACACCCTCCATTCTTAAGGAAGCCAATTGAATCTTTATGTCATCTTCTTGAAGGTTCTATATTTTGCAATAAACCTCCAATTGGTGAATCCAACTATCTAGCTTCTTTGCATTCACTTCGCCATTATACATCGGAAGCTAAAATTTAACATCAAGTTTAAGTAAGGGTGATTCACCATCTACTTTTGAAGTATGTGTATGAATAAATGGAAGTGTCATGGTAGTGGAAGATGATGATGAGGAAGGTGAACATGGTGGTGAGGATGGTGGTGGAGTGGAAGTGGCCTCTTACCATCTCCATGGCCTCCTCCTCTTGGAGAACCCTCTCCTCTTGGAGGCCTTGAACTTTCTCCCTGCATCCTTAAATTCCTCTCCTCATAGAGGACCTTAACCATCTCATCCAGAATTCCTTCCTGAATTCTCTCTCATCTTCTGTCATGGTAGGTTCTCCTTCATGAGACATGCTGACTAAAGACTCAAATTCAACTTGAGCATGTGATGGTGTTGAAGACTTTGGAAACCTTTCCATTCTTCCTCTTGACCTAACTGCAGGGCTCTGAACCAGCTTCCCTTCTCCTGTTTTGAGTGTTAACCTTGTAAGCATGACACAAACTTGCAAACAATTAGATACCTTATTGCACAACAAAACCCAAGGTGCTGATACCAAAAAAATTGATCTGAATGAAGTATGTTAGTGTTATTGTGCTAAATACTCTTTCAGATTCTGAATACAATGGCTTATGTGTGCTTAAGGGTTAAATATCTCTTGCAAAATATCAAGTATCATGAGTGTTTTTCATGTTAATTTAATGAAAATTTTGACATAAAATAAAGCCTAAAAGACAACAAATAAAAGTAAATTTCATCACCTTATTACACATCAATACAGGTATTTGATGGAGTTCACCACTCCTAGGCTACATCTCCTTGGTCTAGCTTCCATGGCTTGGGCCTCTACATTATGCTCAAATTTGAAAAATGGCATATTTACAATGCTTTTCTACTCCTGAAACCTGCACCAAGGAGTCCCAAATGCCTAAGAATGGTCATCTAAGCTCTTTATGCACCTAATTTGGTCAAAAACTCCAAAATTTATGACCATTTCCATTTTCTCCACAATTTCAGACCTAAATTTAGCTAATTTGAGCTAAATCCAGTTAGCTGGTGTTAAACTGGCAGTTCCGCTAAAATCAGCAATCCGCCAACTTAATCCTCATTATATTAATTAACTATGGTTAGCGCTAATTAAGAAATTCTTAGCACTTAACCCGCGCTTAGGGGATAACCCCAGATTACTTTTAATAAATATGGATTAAGTGCTAATTAACAGAGGATTAGTATTCAACTTCATGCTTTGTAATTATTCTTTGTCTATGGTTATGAGGTGTCAGTCATGTGAATTGGGGGCTGGCCCCCTCTCCACCTACCATTTAATATTACAGTCATTAAATATATGTGGATTGGTAATATGGTTAAGTCCTAATGGTGTGGCAGAATGGTAACGTGTAGCACTTTCTTGTGGGAGGTCATGGGGTCAAACCCTAGTGCCTCTGCCCGGTCTTCAACCAAAATTTTTGATCCACGATCCACCATGGGGGGGGCACGTGGCAGCCCCAAGCTGCACCACGTGTCCTCATCCAATTGGCCCAATTTTTAAGCCAATACAAAACCACCAAATAACCAAAAAATTCAACCAATGCAATGCTGCCACTTGGCAGTCCATTATTCTCCAGAGGAAAATGTCAAACATTTGACCCTTCCCAATCAGCATGCCACGTCAGCAGTAAATACTTCTCACTGAGCACATGTCTATCATTTTTGTTTTTTGCTTATTTAGCAAAGTGAACAGAAATGATTTTTGGGAGAATACGGAGCCTATTTTGCATGAAACAAAGTGTGTCGGATTCAGAACGAGGAGAAATATGCGGTATTTTAGGTTTCAATCCATTCTGATAACTTTGATTTTTTATCATAAAACTGAGCCCTGATCAATTCTTCTAACTTAGCAGATACATTTATAAGATTGAAGGTAGAAATAAGAAGTTGCAAGATAGATAATGATAGAATCATTTAGGCACATGAGAAACAACAATAATTTAATGCGGTAATCCTTAAGATTTTGTCATAATTGTAGCGGCATGGACCCCTTCGGATTAGCCATGGAGAGAGGGATAAGACTAATGGGGCATCTGGAAGTAGGTATCATGGTGGTCACAGGTCGGATAGGGA
Organism: Pinus albicaulis; assembly: GCA_034641835.2. Taxonomy (NCBI): domain Eukaryota; kingdom Viridiplantae; phylum Streptophyta; class Pinopsida; order Pinales; family Pinaceae; genus Pinus; species Pinus albicaulis. The sequence goes on along the minus strand of CM076579.1, from coordinate 215,260,379 downwards.
TGACACGGTTAGATGTGGCAGAATATTGGATATTTCGGATAGGAGAGGTGATGGACATAGGTACTATCCTAGTTCTAGTTCTAACAGTCACTATGATCATCGTTGTTATCATCCTTATAGGAGGAGTGACATCATATATTTTTGGAATGAGTTAAAGAAATAAAAGCCACCTAATATTGATGTATATTTGAATAATTCAAAGGATGCATAGGCTTGGTTACCTGGGATGAAGAAATTCTTTGATTTGCATAATTACACAAATAATATGAAGGTCAGAGTAGCTATCTTCAACCTGAAAGGTAAAGAAAACATATGTTGGGAAGATGTGAAGTGGGTAAAAGAAATTAGGACCAAAGAGTTGAGTTTGAATGATTTAAAGAAACTTTTTAGGAAGAAGTACTTGTCAGAGAGGTAATACGACAACAAATCTTAGTATTTATATGAGCTAAAGATGGGATCTGTTATCACTCTCAATTTATCAAATTTTTTTTTGATAGGGTCATCATAAGCTTCACCTTGTCTCATTAGGTTAGATCATTCATTGATGAGAAATTCACTTAATCATGTTTATTATAGGTCATAGACACTTCATTAGTATTTTCATTAGAGTCATATCCAAAATAATCCACCTTGGGTTCACTTTCATAGTCATCAAATTTAAAAAAATGTCACCTGTCTATTTTTACAGAATTCTCCAACAGATATAACTATAAACTGTCAGTTTTTCCTACCGAATCACCTAAAATTTTCATAGCAAATCTGCCAAAATTATCACTGAAATTGCTACGAAAACGTGATTTTTATTTTTTGAAAAGGGAAATGGTGAGATCTCAGTTTTTTTAGAGATCTAGGGTTAATCCAAAGTCACATGATTGGTTGTTTGAGTCGTGCATTACACATGTTCATAAACTCATGCCATCGTCACACTTCATTCCTCATTTTTTGTCATGATCCCTATTGAATTTAAATTTCATTCCTTAAAAAAATCACCCAAGCTCCTCTATGTCATTAACCCTTCAGCCTTTTCATGTATTGGTCATTTTTCACCTTAGAAGAGTCTAGCTCTGTGGCAAGCAGCTTGTTTTCCAAATTGTTTCTTTGCAGGTGTCACATTTTTAAGTAGGAAACTTGGTTATAAAGGGAGATGTACATGAAGATGAAAGCATACAAAGGAGGCTATGTGGTTATATAGGAGCCCATGGACCTTAAGATATTCATGGAGGACCCTAGCTTTGTTGAATCATTCACCAATTTAGGTCGCTTGAATTTATGCTCGAGCTACAAGGGAATTTGTTGTGTTTTTGGATTGTGTGGGTAGTCAACTTCAAGAGAATATTCTGGATAAATGGAGATGAATTATGAAATAATGAGAGAGGTTATTTTCAACCAAAAAAAAATGAACAAAATCCTCTTTCACCTTTCTCACAGTTGCTACCAATTTGGATATTCGAAGAGGTCTTTGGGCGTTAATTTCATAGTGTGTTTTCTGCCTGTTTTAGACATGTTTTTATAATCTCGTTTCTCGACAGCTGGAGATGGTTTTAAAAAATAAAGAGATATTTTTCTTTAATATGAGTTTATTTACAAAAACCTTCTCCCGTTTTTCAAAATATATCAACGATTGAGAGATAGGAGCTCATCTCCCAACCCTATGTTTTTCAGAAAAACAGAGTCATTTTTATTGGTAGATGAACTTGAAAAAGTTGTTTCTTGAGGAGGGTAGGAGGTATTTTGAACCAAATTTTCCTTATCATGCTTCATTCTATCATCTCACACAACCATGGACATTATTGGAGGTGGAAATTGAAAATTTCAAAATTTGTTGTCAAACTAGGCATTTTTGTAGCGCCTTCCAGGCTTAAAGCTCAAAATGCACTGCGGAATTGTTGTAGGTATGTTTTTTCTCAAAACCATGGAAAAGGTCAAATTCAAGGCCTAGAATTTTTTTTTAATCTCTTTAAACCAAATAAACATGTCTATGTCAACAAAGATAGCTAACAGGTGGTAGAAGTTGGTGAACTAAATTCGCTACCAAAATGCGCTACGAAATTGTTGTAGATGTATTTTATCTAAAATCTCAGTTTTGAATTGAACTGCAACAGGGTTAAAGTTTTGGTTTAATTTTTTTGACTTTATGAACAAGTCCAAAGCAGAAAAGAAAGTGAACATGTGGTAGAGAAGTCCAAAACAAAACCGCTATGGAATTTCTCTACAAAATTCCCCTATTTTCTGCACTGAGTAACTTTTTAGCAGATTCAAGTTTTGATGATGCTTTATTGGATAGTTTTCCATGTGGAAGAGTCAGGAATCATCTTCTGGGTATTTTTGGAATGGCTAGATCTACAACAAATTTATTCCACTCATCATCTCATCATAAAGAAACTCATCATAAATCATGATATCTATGCCATAAAAAATAGGATGATCAGTTTTTAATTGTATGGAGGCATTTATGTCATGCTCATGGCTAGTGCCACTCAAGAAATGGATTATCTCGATGTAAACAGTGCATTTTTTTTCCGCTGGATAATCTAATAAATATAAGTAGAGTCCTAATAGGCCTCTAACTCCTAAAGTTAGTAGGTGTCAGTTTTTAGTTCCAAATATCTAGCTTATGGTTAGATTAGGTGGCAGCAAAAGGACTTGATGATCTAGCCTTGTTGGCAGATTCAATGTGAAGGTATGATGCCTATTAATAGGAAGTATTTCGATGAATGAAGGGTGGGAGAATATTATGTCGCACTGCTAATTTTGTAAAATCTTTCATATTTAGTAATATACGGTGGATATTCTTCCTTCTTCACCTAAGATTCGAATGATGTTTCAATGATTTCATGTCTTATATGTTTCATGTTTTTATCTATAGTATGTTTATGTATAAATACTCAGAATTCATGGAAACCATGCTCTAATTTCCTTTAGATGTTGAACTATTATTATTTCCTGTGTATGTATGTTATCTCTTCATTGAAATGTTTATTTGCCTCGACTTCCACGAGAAGGGTTATGTTCATTGAGTTTATTAATGCTGACTCCATAAGCCCAATGGTAGTAAACCCTATACATTTTTCACTCGCATAAAAACACATTCAATCCAATTTAGAGTTAGCCATCTACTTAAAATTTATTCATTGAATATCCTTTATCCTTTTGAGAGAGCCCTCTCAGGCTGGAAAGGCTAATTTCCAACTAAAAGTGGTTTGAAATAGTTACTCCAAGTTGACTATTGGAGCATCCCATCAGTACCAATTTGGTGATAACATTTTGGTGTCATTTCCAGGGAGACGAATTGATATTATTTTCCCTGGGAAGAATGACATTGTGTCAGTTCTAAGGTCTGAGAGAAACGGACACTTAGGCACATATTGGTTGTATTCTGCTCTGGAAACTCCACACACCAAATAATCAATTTGAAGGTAACTCCACTGCTTGAAAATCAGTAGCTTGATGAAGTTCCAAGATGAGTTCCATTGTAAGAAAGAATGCCAGGTATGCCCCTATGAATCGGTCTCACATCCCTGGTTTTCCAAATCCTATGCCAAAATTGAATTGGTTAACTATATCCCCATGTTTAAAGATGAAAATAAATACAATGTTTCTCTTCACTCGGTTAGATTCCATATGCATGTACGCAGACTTGAGGTTTAGTTTCCTGAGGATTGTCTCATGAAGATGTTTATTGTCACTTTGGAGCGAAAAGCATGGTCTTGGTACGAAAGCCTACCAAATGGTTCCTTATATTCTCTTGCTGATTTCCATGTTGCATTTTATGAGATGTATAAAGGATCTCATTCTTCCTTGTTGCTGGTCAAAAAATGTTGTAAACATTTTGAGATTTTTATTGAAAATTTGGAGAACAATTATGAAGATGATGAGTTCATGGATGAGGAAATTTTAGAGGCCCTTCATGACAATCCCTTTCATCACCAAGAAGAAAGGGTAGCCTCTCCCTTGGATGAAAATGAAACCCAACAGGAGTTTATTTATGACAATCATGTTACATCCTCTGAGTTTGACAAACATTTGCAACATACTTGTCAGTCTTTTGATGATCAAGAATATGAGAATCATTTCCAAAAACAGGAGGAAATGGTGGTAGATAGTTGCTATAATGTTCAGGTAAAGGAATAAATTTTTTCTTCATGTCATTCCTTGTATCAGCTTACAACAAATGAAGAAAATTTTGAAAAGAAAATTTTAGACAATCAGATGGATATGTTTGTTGAATTATACGAAGAGTTACCTCTAGAAAATTTTGTAGTACAGGTTGAGGCAGTTCCTTGTGAAAGTGTCCAAGAATACTCTAAATATTTATTCGTTGCAAATGGAAACAATGATCAGAATATTGTTCCTTTTCTATTTGAGAATGGTCACAAGAGTTATAATGAAAATTTTGAACAAAAAACAACATCAAAGGATCATACTTACTCTTATTTTCTTGTTGGTCAAGAAGAACTATTTTTGTATGCTCTCAAAGATCCTTTTGCAGCTCTGTTGGAATCTTCAATAGAAATGAGTTTCATAATGATCATTATCTATGTACACAAATTCAGATGGTGGAACAAGTTATCATATCTCAGGAATGGATCTGTGATCAGAGAAGTGGAATGCTCGTTCCAAACCAGTACCAACTTCTTAATTGACTTCATTCGAAGTGTGAGATCACTTGATTTAGCTTTTATGTTGAGCAAGTAGAGTAGGATCATTTTTATATAAATAAGCTTGAGGATCAAGCATCTTATCAGTTTCAGTTTTAAATTTAGCATGTGTACTTTCAGTTCTTTAGCAGTTATTGGTTTTTCAGTGCCGAGGTTACAGGTCAGAGCAGGTTGGAAGTTTTCATTTTGAAGATGGGACTAGCCCAATGGAGGTGGCACTAGAACTACTAGTTCTTTGTTTTACCACAGGGGCACACCATCCCCAGTGGAGCCATTGTTATCACTCTAAATTTTTAAAATTTGTTTTTGATAGGGTCATCATAAGCTTCACCTTGCCTCATTAGGTTAGATCATTCCTTTGATGAGAAATTCACTTAATCATGTTTATTATAGGTCATAAACACTTCATTAGTCTTGTCATTAGGGTAATATCCATAATAATCCACCTTGGGTTCACTTGCATAGTCATCAAATTTTAAAAATGGCCACTTGTCTGTTTTCACAGAATTTCGTAGCAAATATAACTATAAACTATCATCTTTTGCTACCGAATCACCTAAAATTTTCGTAGCAAATCTGCCAAAATTATAGATGAAACTACTACGAAAGCATGTTTTTTCTGTGTTGAAAAGGGAAATGTTAGGTCCCTATGTTACTAGTATAGTCCCTTATTATTGTTAGTGTAACCCCCTTATTTTTATTATTGTACCCTTGTAACCCCCATATTTCACCAAATTATTATTGTTAGGTCGAGTTTAGGATTACATTGTGGCCCCACTAGGATTACATTATGGCCCCATGGACTCCTATATATAGAAAGGAGGTTTTGTAAATTGTATCATCCAAGAATTATTCATTCATGTAATGTATTGGAGGTTTCCCCCTCGAAGTGGCTTATTTCTAAGGCGTTTATATCTCTTTTTTTCTATTTTTGGAGCTGGTTACACAACATTTGGTATCAGAGCTTTGGATTCTAGGGTTTCACTGCTCAAAACAGGTCATCGTGGAATTTTCGCTACAAATTTTTTTCGACGAAATTTCAGAATCTGAAACTTTTAGGGTGCGAAGACGCAATCCTGAGGAAACACGTCAAAAAATTTCAGAGCTTGGTTCGTAATATTTTCGGAGATATGATCTATGGAAGGTAGTGCTTTTTCAGGCTCCCAAATTTCATCGCAAAGAGGTGAGCATGGAAAAAGTTTCATAACTCTCTCTCTGAGCATCGGATTGGAGTGCCATAAAATGTGGTCGCAAGTACATAGACTGTAGTTTCTTGGCTATAAATTTTAGAGCCGAAGGACAAAACAGTGACACGTGGAAAGCCATACAAGTTCGCTCTACTAAACCAGTCCATAATTAGGTCATTGTGGGAGATTGGACATAACTTTGTCTTGGAGAATCCAAATCAGGTCAGACCTGTGGCATTCAAAAGAGAATTTAGAGGGATACTTCAATGATGAATTTCAGATATTGAAGAGCCGCAAACACAGAGATAATCAAATTTCAATATCGAGCTCCTCAAAAGCAAGAAAAATGTGTGTATTTTTTTTCCGAATTGCATAAGTCTTCTTTGAAGAATCAATTTGAATTGATTCCAAGGGAATATTATAGAATAGATATTAGTATTGGGTTCTAAAAAATTCCCCGTAAAAATAACTCAACACCCATTAAGCCTTCATAAGGCTCTACTCATGAAGATGAAGAATTGCAACATGATCTATCAAAATTACAAGAGCAAGTGCACCGAATTTCGCTCTCGCAAAGAGCAGCAAAAAATGAAATGTAAGTTTTGAAGAAAGGCATGGAAGCGAAGATGGATGGTGTGAAGAATAATATGGATGGTTTGAAGAATAATATGGATGGTTTGAAGAAAGGCGTGGAATCTAAGATAGATGGCATGGAATATAAGATGGATGACATGGAAGCTAAAATGGAAAACATGAAGAATGATCTAAAAGTAGACATGGAAGGTTTGACAAAGTTGATACAAGAAATGTTTCCTAATGGTGAAAATATAGTAGAGGAAACTCATGATGAGAACAAAATAAATGTTAATCGTGATTTCATAAACTCTAATATTGGTGGGAAGAACCACCATATTCCAAAAATGGATATGAGTAAGTTTGATGGAAAGGATCCTGTAACATGGATACTACAAATGGAGCAATATTTTGATCTCCATAATGTGAAAAACACACAAAAGGTACGCATCGCAACTTTACATTTAGAACAAAATACATTTGTATGGTATCGATGGCTTTTCTCCCGTAAAAAAATTGTCACTTGGTCAATTTTTACGGAGGAAATGATAGCACATTATGAGGATACAAAGAGCGACACCTTCTTTAGCCAATTGATAAATCTCAAACAAAAGGGTTTAGTGGGGGAGCACATTGAGGACTTCCAAAAATTGAATATAAGGGTAACTGATATTCCAGAGGAAAACAGGATTGATCTCTTCATAGGCACTTTAAAGGATAACATCCAACATGAAGTTCACGTTTTGGAACCTGATTCATTGGAGAAGGCATTCAGGTTGGCAAGAAAAATTGAATGTAAAATTATGGCGACAAGGAAGCCTACCACTCACTTCTATAAATAAGGAAGTGTTGCTACACCTAGATTTCCACAACCTAAAAGGTTGACACCACAACAATTGGAAGAAAAAAGAGAAAAGGGGCTTTGCTATAGTTGTGATAGAAAATACACTAAAGGTCATAAGTGTGCTAAGAAGAAATTATTTTACATAGATTGTGAAGAGGAAGAAGAAAATGAACAAGAAGAGGATATACACCAGGAACTAGCCGTAGAAGAGGAAGAAATGAGTCCGACCATATCGTGTAACGCACTAGCAGGAATCACCACTCCTCAAACTCTTAAGATAGAAGGACATATCAAGAAGAAAAAGGTAATAGTGTTGATTGATTCAGGTAGCACCCATAATTTTATTCATTGTAAGGTAGCCAAGGAATTAAATTGTTTCCTATACCCAACACCAGAATGTCAAGTGATGGTTGCAAATGGAGGAACTATAAATTGCTCTCGAAAATGCCATAATATCAAGCTAAACATGGGGGGATATGTATTGAATAGTCCAATTCTTTCCATTCCTATGGGAGGTGCTGAAGTTGTACTAGGAGTACAATGGTTACAATCTTTGGGGATGGTAGATTTTAATTTTCAAGAACTTTTCTTGAAATTTTTTTCAGAAGGAAAGGAAGTCAAATTACGGGGTATTGCAGGGAAGCCGGGAAAGATAATAAGCTCTAATGTCATGAAAAATATTCTAAATAAAGAAAAACGAGGCGTAATTGCACAATTATGCTCACTAGAAGTTCCAACATCAAAATCATCTATTTCTGTAGATCTCCAACAAGTCTTGGACAATCATTCCAAAGTGTTTGAAACTCCCAAAGGACTCCCACCTATTCGTGATCATGATCATGCTATTCATTTGATTCCAGGAAGTGTTCCTCCAAACATCAGGCCTTATAGATATCCTTACTTCCAAAAGAGCGAAATTGAACGTATGATTGCAGAAATATTGGAGGCGGGTATAATTCAACCTAGTCAAAGTTCTTTCTCTGCTCCTGTAGTATTGGTACACCAGAAGGATGGATCATGGCAAATGTGTCCAGATTATAGGGAGCTCAATAAGCTCACCATTAAAGACAAATTTCCCATTCCTGTGATTGATGAATTATTGGATGAATTACATGGAGCAATTTATTTTACCAAGTTGGATCTTCGTTCGGGATATCATCAAATTAGAATGAAGACTGAAGATATTCCAAAAACAACATTTCGAACTCATGAGGGTCATTATGAATTTTTGGTCATGCCTTTTGGCCTTACCAATGCACCTTCTACATTTCAAGGGTTGATGAATTCCATTTTCAAACCCTTCCTTAGAAAATTGTGCTAGTATTTTTTGATGATATACTAATCTACAGCAGGTCTTGGAAGGATCATGTTGAACATGTTGACAGGGTGCTCAAACTATTGCAGAAGAAACAATTATATGCAAAACATCCAAATGTTTCTTTGGAGTACAAGAGGTGGAATATCTGGGTCATATTATATCTCACGAGTATGTTAAAGTAGACCCTAACAAAATTAAAGCCATTACGGAATGGAAAGTCCCCAAGACAATAAAGCAGTTGCGAGGATTTCTCGGGTTAACGGGCTATTATCGCAAGTTTGTTAAGAATTATGGGAGAATAGCAGCACCTCTAATAACATTATTGAAGAAAGATGCATTTTCATGGACTTCTGAAGCAACTAAGGCCTTTGAACATCTTAAAGAGGAAATGTGCCTAGCACCGGTCTTAGCTACGCCAGACTTCACAAAAACCTTTATTGTGGAATGTGATGCCTCAGGAAATGGAATTGGTGTTGTTTTAATGCAGGAAGGAAGACCCGTTGCTTTTGAAAGTAGTCCAATCAAAGGAAATTATTTACAGAAACCTATTTATGAGAAGGAAATGTTAGCAATATTGCATGCACTAAAGAAATGGTGAACTTACCTAATGGGAAGACACTTCAAGGTAAAAACTGATCATGATAGTCTTAAACACTTTTTGGAATAAAGACTATTTTCATAAGAGTAGCAAAAATGGGTCACAAAGATGTTGGGTTATGACTTTGAAATAATCTACAAAAAAGGAAAGCTTAATTTTGTTGCAGATGCACTCTCAAGAAAGAATGAAGAGGTGGAAGCATTTATTTGTGCCATTTCTATTATCCAACCAGATTGGATAACCGAAGCAAGAGATGAATGGAAGAAGGAAAAAGATGTATGGACAGTCATTCAAAATTTGCAGCAAGATCCTAGTACATCTGATACATTTAGTTGGAAAAATGATTCCTTATGGTACAAAGATTGCTTATATCTTTGTAATAATTCCCAACTAAAACAAAATACTCTTTTGGAATTGCACACTTCTCCTTTAGGAGGACACTCAGGATTTTTAAAAACTTACCATAGGGTGAAGAAATAATTTTTTTGGGATGGCCTTAAATCTGATATTCAAAAGTTTGTGGCGGAATTTTTGGTTTTCTAGCAGAATAAAGTTGAGACAATTAAGACCCCGAGACTTCTACAACCTTTATCCATTCCAAGTCAATGCTGGAAGGAGATTTCAATGGATTTTATCACAGGTTTACCTAAGTCTGAAGGAAAGAGTGTCATCATGGTGGTAGTTGATATACTTACCAAGTATGCACACTTTTGTGCACTATCTCATCCATTTAAAGTAAGTACAGTTCCTACTACATTTATGGACACAATTCAAAAGCTACATGGAAGCCCAAGGGTTATTGTGAGAGACAGAGATCCCATTTTTATTGGAAATTTTTGGACGGAGTTATTTTCTTGTTTGAGTACTCAATTAGCTCATAGCTCATCTTATCATCCTCAATCTGATGGTCAAACTGAGATAGTAAATAAATGCTTGGAAGGATATCTTCGTTGTTTTGTATCTAATAAACAAACACAATGGGTCAAGTGGTTACCTCTCTCTGAATGGTGGTATAACACTTCCTTCCATACTGCAGCAAAAATGACCCCATTTATGGGACTTTATGGATATCATCCACCATCCATCACATCATCTTTAAGGGAAAATTCGAAGGTTCAAGCAGTGGAAGATCACATCAAGCATCAAAAAGAAGTTCTCCAACTCTTAAAGGATAACCTGAATTTGGCACAAAATCGAATGAAACAACAGGCAGATCAACATCGCAGCGAGAGAAGTTTTGATGTAGGAGACTGGGTATTTTTACGGCTACAACCATACAAACAAATGTCCCTCAAGCAAACTAAGAAGGATAATAAATTATCACCAAAGTACTATGGTCCTTACAAGGTGTTGCAAAAGATTGGTACTATGGCATACAAATTGGAGCTTCCTGCTTCTTCGCGAGTACATCCAGTTTTCCATGTTTCATGCTTAAAGAAGATTATAGGTGAAAATCTTCCAGTTCAAACAGTATTGCCAGAACTTGATGGGGAAGGGAAAATCATATTGGAACCTGAAGCAGTCATGGAAAAAAGAACTCGACAACTACGGAATCGATCAATTTCAGATTATCTCATCAAGTGGAAGAACTTACCCACTGAAGATTCTACATGGGAGGATGAGAATTTTATACAGAAGCACCCAGAGCTACTCAAGCATTGAGGACAACACTTTTTTGAAGGAGAGGGGCATGTTAGGTCCCTATGTTACTAGTATAGTCCCTTATTATTGTTAGTGTAACCTCCTTATTGTTATTATTGTACCCTTGTAACCCCCATATTGTTATTATTGTGCCCTTAAATTATTATTGTTAGGTCGGCTAGGATTACATTGTGGCCCCACTAGGATTACATTATGGCCCCATGGACTCCTATATATAGAAAGTAGGTTTTTTAAATTGTATCATCCAAGAATTGTTCATTCATGTAATGTATTGGAGGTTGGCCCCTTGAAGTGGCTTATTTATAAGGCGTTGATATCTCTTTTATTCTATTTTTGGAGTTGGTTACACAACAAGAAATGGTGAGATGTCAGTTTTTTTAGACGTATAGGGTTAATCCAAAGTCACATGATTGGTTTTTTGAGTCGTGCATCACACATATTCATAAACTCATGCCATCATCACACTTCATTCCTTAAAAAAATCACCCAAGCTCCTCTCTGTCATTAAACCTTCAACCTTTACACGTATCATTCATTTTTCACCTTAGAAGAGTCTAGCTTTGTGGCAAGCAATTTGTTGTCCAATTTGTTTCTTTGCATGTGTCTTATTTTTAAGAAGCCAGTTTGGTTATAAAGGGAGATGGCCATGAAGAAGAAAGCATACAAAGGAGGCTATTTGGTTAGATAGGATACCATGGACCTTAAGCTATTCATGGAGGACCCTAGATTTTTTGAAGCATTCACCAATTCAGGTTGCTTGAATTTCTGTTGGAGCTACAAAGGAATTTGATGTGTTTTTGGACTGTGTGAGTAGTCAACTTAAAGAGAATATTTTGGATAAACGGATATGAATTATGAAATAATGAGAGATTTTATTCTCAAGAAAAAATCAAGGAAAAAAACCCTCTTTCACTTTTCTCATAGGTGCTTCCAATTTGGAGATTCGAAGAGGTATTTGGGCGTTATTTTCAGAGTGTGTTTTCTGCCTGTTTTTGACATGTTTTTCTAATTAATTTTTCTGACAACTGGAGATGGTTTTCGAAAGCCCAAGATAGGTTTTTCTTAAATATGAGCATATTTACAAAAACCTTCTCCCGTTTTGAAAAATATATCAAGGATCGAGATATAGGAGCTCATCTCTTAGTCCTATGTTTTTCAGAAAAACAGAGTCATTTTTATTGGTAGATGAAATTGTTGAAGGTGAAAAAGTTGTTTCTTGAGAAGGGTAAGAGGTATTTTGAACCAAATTTTCCTTATAATGCTTCATTCTATCATCTCACACAACCATGGACATTATTTGAGGTGGAAATTGAAAATTTCAAAATCTGTTGTCAAACTAGGCATTTTCGTAGCGTCTTCCAAGCTTAAAGCTCAAAATGCACTGCAGAATTATTGTCGCTGTTTTTTTTTCTCAAAACCATGGAAAAATTAAAATTCAAGGCCTAGAAAAAAAAATAAGCTCTTTAAAACCAATACACATGTCTATGTCAGCAAAGAGAGCTAACAGGTGGCAAAATTTGGTGAACTAAATTTGCTACCAAAATGCGCTACGAAATTGTTGTAGATGTCTTTTATCTAAAATCTCAATTTTGAAGCGAATTGCAAGAGGGTTAAAGTTTTGGTGTAATTTTTTTGACTTTATGAACAAGTCAAAAGTAGCAAAGAAATTGATTAGCTGGTAGATAACTCAGAAGTCCGAAACTAAACCGCTGTAGAAATTCGCTATGGAATTCCCTTGTTTTCTGCACTGAGTAATTTTTTAGCAGATTCAAGTTTTGATGATCCTTTATTGGATATTTTTCCATGTGGAAGATTCAGGAATCATATGCAGGGTATTATTAGAATGGCTAGATCTTTGACAAAGTTATTCCACTCATCAGCCCACCATAAAGACACTCATCATCAATCATGATATCTATTCCCTAAAAAATAAGATGATCAGTTTTAAATTGTATGGAGGCACTTATGTCATGCTCATGGCCAGTGCCACGCAAGAAATGGATTATATTGATGTAAAAAATGCATTTTTTCAGTTGGATATTTTAATAAATAGAATTAGAGTCCTAATAGGCCTGTAATAAATAGAATTAGAGTCCTAATAGGCCTCTGACTCCTAAAGTTAGTAGGTGTCAGTTTTTAGTTCCAAATATCTAGCTTATGGTTAGATTAGGTGGCAAGAAAAGGACTTGATGATCTAGCCTTGTTGGCAGATTCAATGTGAAGGTATGATGCCTATTAATAGGAATTATTTCGATGAATGAAGGGTGGGAGAATATTATTTCACACTGCTACTTTTGTAAAATCTTTCATATTCAGTAATATACAGTAGATATTTTGACTTATTCAGCTGAGATTTGAATGATGTTTCAATGAGTTTGTGTCTTATATGTTTCAAGTTTTTATCTATAGTATGTTTATGTCTAATTACTTAGAATTCATGGAAACCATGCTCGAACTTCCTTTAGATGTTGAAATTTTGTTATTTCCTGTGTATGTGTGTTATCTCTTCATTGAAATGTTTATTTTCCTTAGCTTCCACAAGAAGGGTTATGTTCATTTAGTTTCTTAATGCTGACTCCATAAGCCCAATGGTATTAAACCCTTTACATTTTTCACCTGCATACAAACACATTCAATCCAATTCAGAGTTAGCCATCTACTTTAAATTTATTCATTGAATATCCTTTATCCTTTTGAGAGAGCCCTCTCAGGCTGGAAAGGCTAATTTCCAGGTACAAGTGGTTTGAAATAGTTACTCCTAGTTGATTGTTGAAGCATCCCATCAGTACCAATTTGGTGATAACAGGATCGATGAAAAATGAGGAATATACAACCAATTTCCTAGATTTATTGAGGTATGTACCATATCTTACAGATGAAAATAATAAATTTCAGAGGTTTGTCAATGGATTTCCATAAAATTTTAAATATCAGATTGAGTATGATGAGCCTCAGTCACTTGAGGAAGTTATTGGGAAATTGAAACACTGTTATGAGTAGTAAAAGCACAAGACATAATATCAACAAGGCTGGGAAGGGAAATATAAAGGTAAAGGTAAATGGAAGCCAAAAAGGACAAGGCCTCAAAATGCAGAAGAGAAAGAGAATGTTTCTACATACAATAATTTCAGCTTAGCTAGATAGGGACATGATTCACAACAATATAATAGAGTTGATGATACATAGTAGTTGGAGTGTTGAATATGTGGTAAGGATCATCTCAAGAGAGATTTTCAGCAGTATTAGGGTGGTAAGCCTCAGATTTATAGTGCAGAGGAGGCATAAACTATTGGGGATGTTGGGAAGAGAATTTCTCATAGCTATGCAGTGTTTGATAATAGGTAGGCGGATCACCAGGAATATATCATTGAGGTGGACAGTAAGTTTTATGATCAATTTGTTTCTATTTTGATTAACCCTAGATCTAATTATGTTTATGTTAACCCTGACTTGGTGGATAAGTGTGGTTTGAGTAAATAAGTGAATGAAAAATATTGGTTAGTGCAGTTGGCTACAGGTACAAAGAAGAGAGTTCATCATTGGGTGAGAGTTTGTGCATTTGTATTGAATGGTAGGCCTACATCAGCACATTTGAATGTATTGTTGTTGGGATCATACAATATGTTGTTGGGTATGGACTAGTTGTACCTTTATAAGAAAAAAGTGGATTATTATAACAAAGCCATTAACTTCTTGGATGACAACGGGGAATAGAGAAACTTATAGGGTAAGAAGAAGGAAACATTAGTTAGAATGGTGATAGCTATGCAGGAAAAGCGCAGTCGCAGGAAAGGGTGTTTGTTATTTGTAGTTCATATTTCTAGGAATAAAGGTAATGAGGATGAGGATCTAGAAGTATTGAGAAGGTACCCAATATTATAGCATTTTAACGATGTGTTTCCAATAGATATTTCAGAGTTGTCGCTTCACGAAGAAGTGGACTTATCCATTGAGTTGGTACCATGGGTAACACTAGCATCAAAGACACCGTACACGATGAGCACTCCATCATTAGTAGAGTTGAAGTTGCAGTTGAAGGAAATTCTTGGCAATGGATACATTAGGCCAAGTGTATCACTGTTGAGTGCACCAGTATTGTTTGTGAAGAAGAAGGATGGTACTCTTAGGTTATGCATCGATTACAGGCAGTTGAATAAGGTAACCATCAATAATAGGCATCTATTTTCGAGGATGGATAACTTGTTTGATGAGTTGAAGGGAGTAGCTTTGTTATCGAATATTTATCTGAGATGAGGATACCATCATGTACGAATAAAAGAAGAGGACATTTACAAGACATATTTCCAAACTAGGTACGAGCATTATGAGTTTTTTGTAGTTCCATTTGGTTTGACTAATGCTCCAACTACTTTTATGTGCTTGATGAATAGTGTGTTGCATCCTTATCTAGACAAGTTTGTTATTGTATTTATTGATGATATCTTGATATATTATAATAATGAGGAATAAGATTTTGAACACTTAGTAGTAGTATTGAGATTTATGAGAGAGAATCAGTTGTATTCCAAGCTTAGAAAATGTAGTTTCTTTCAGACATAGGTACACTACTTGGGGCATATTGTTTCCAAGGAAGGTATAGTAGTGAATCTAGAAAAGATAAGGGCTATCATGGAGTGGGAAGCTCCTAGAAATGTGGATGAGTTAATTCATGGGACTACTAGGTTACTATAGGAGGTTCATTAGGGACTTCTCTCAGATTTCATATCCTATTATTTCGCTACAGAGGAAAGGTAAGAATTTTGAAGGTACAGAGGAATGTGCAAGAATTTTTGAACAGTTGAAACAGTTGTTGACAAATGCTCCTATGTTAAATATTGCAGATCTGGAAAAGGCATTTGTGGTATGTACAGATGCTTTCAAGAGAGTACTTGGTGGATTCCTTATGCAGGAAGGATAGTTAGTATGCTATGAGTCACAAAAACAGAATGAGCATGAGAAATATTATCTAACACATGACCTTGAGTTGGAAAAAATCATCCATGCATTGAAGATGTGGAGGAAATATCTTCTTGGTAGGAGGTTTTTACTAATGAGCAATCACAATGGATTGAGATACTTCTCTGACCAACCAAATATGAATTCCAGGCAAGCTAGATGGTTGAACACGATCAATGAGTTTGAAGTTGAGATCAAGTACATCAAGGGTAAAGAGAATAAGTTTGCATATGCTCTTATCAGCTGGAGACAAGTAAATCACATTACAACCATGAGTTCTTATGGGATAGATCTATAAGATCAGATCTTACATGAAGGTCAGCAGGATGACAGGTATAGAGAAATTAGGCACAGGTTACAAGAGAGTATAGTTAGTGGTATCGGTATAGGTACATGTACTAGTACAGGTATAGGTAGTGGTAAAGGTGTAGGTAGAGGTGCACAGGATGTGAACTATAATCTCTCAGTAGATGGCTTGATTATATTTAGGGACAGGATATATGTGTCAGACAAAAGTGAGATCAAGAAGGCTATCTTGAGATATTTTCATGCCAAACCATATATAGGTCACATAGGATACCATAATATATTTACAATAGTGAAGAAGTGTTATCATTGGTCGAATATAAAGAAGGATGTAGCAGAGGTCATGGCTAGATGTGTGGATTTTCAACAGGAAAATGTAGAGTGTAAATATCTAGATGGACTGCTATATCCGATTTTGATTCCAGAGTGGAAATGGGAGGTCATTTCAATGGATATCATTAAAATTTTTCGGAATACATCTAGACAACATGATTCCATCATGGTTGTAGTTTACAGGTTGACTAAGTTATTGCACTTCTTTCTAGTGAAGATAACGTATTCAACTAGTGATGTGGCACAAGTATTCATGGTGTTCTGAAGAAGATTGTGTCAAAAAAGGATGTTAATTTCACTTAAAAGTTTTGGAACGAGTTGTTTTCAAGTTTAGCGAAAAATTTGGCCTTCAACACAACCTATCATCCACACACAGATGGAAAAACAGAGAGGGTCAATATGATATTAGAGGACATGTTGAGGATGCATGTGATCCACCAACAGAGGAGAGGGGAGAAGTACCTTTCTTTGGTCAAGTTCACTTATAATAATGGTGACCAAGATTCATTGAGGATGAGTCCATTTTAGGAACCGTAAGGGAAGATTTTCCCTACTCCCATCAGTTGGAGTGATCTGGTGAACAGGGTATTGATTGGTCCGGACATGTTGGCAGAGATGGAACGAGAAATGCATGTAATCAATAATAATATAAAGACAAAATAGGACAGGAATAAAACTTATGCAGATCAAAACTAGTTTTTCAAGGTGTTTCAAGTCAAAGAATAGGTGTACTTGTGCCTCAAGCCTAGGAAGATCTCCTTAAAGATCAGATCATGTGCCAAGTTGGCACCTCAGTTTTGTGGACCTTTCAATATTCTTGAAAGGATTGGACGAGTAGCCTATCAACTTGCACAACCTCCAACAGTGAAAGTCCATGATGTTTTCCATTTGTCATTACTTAAGAAATATGTGAAATATGTTGATCATGTGATTGACTGGTTTGTATTGCAGGTGGATCTAGAAGGAGAATTTAATTTTGAACCGCAATGTATGTTGCATAGAAATATTCTCATGCTCGGGAACCAAGCAATCAAGAAGGTTAAAGTGTATTGGAAGCACTTTGGGCCTGATGCAGCTACATGGGATGTGGCAAAAGATGCAAGCTATGTATCATTCTCTATTTGATAGTTTTGATGTGTTTTTTTTTTGTATATATACATATGTATATGGATGTAAATATCGCCATGAGATACGTTATAAGACTCCAATAATCGACATGGGTTTCATGTTATTATGGTTATCATGTTGTTATCTTGTCATGTTGGGTGGCTTCTCAGCAGGTTGATCATTGTAAATACTGCAATGAGCTAAGTTGTAAAGCTCCATGAGAAATATGTCTTTCTTTCAACAGTCTTGTTGGTTATAGGTGTCACTAAACACCAAGGACGGTGTTCCACCAAGGGGGAGGGTTTTGTAATAGCCTTGGTGAAAATTAAATGTAATAAATGTTAATAAAAGAAAAATAATAACCATGGTTATGGGACACATATTCCAAGATGAATGTTGGGAAAAAAATCCTACAGTGAGTGTTAAATTGGTTTATTATGGCTAAGGAAATTGGCAAAGGAAATGGAAAAGGATTTGGAAAGGAACAGTGGCATTAATTGGAATTTATTTATGAAAATAATGGAAAATAGGATAAAAGGAAGTTGAAAGGTCACAGTTGGCATTTGCAGAGGAAAATGAAGGAAAATAATGGAAAATTGGAGAAAATAGAGGTCTCATTAATAAAAAGGCTTCTGAGGATCAGTTGGTACCTTTCGTTAGTTCATTTCTGGATATCTGTCTCTATTCTCTCTCACACACTCTTGGACACTCAACGTTTTCTTGGAGCACTTCAACATTAGATCGCAAAAATCAAAGAAGGAAAAGGTAAGAAAAGATCAAGCGAGGAAGAGCAGGATCAAGAAACTACATCGATATTACTTGCAGGTATCGATTTGCATGTATAATTTCCTTGCTAGTTTTGGCATGCATGGTTATGAATGTGTGTTATTGGTTATCCTTTTATCATTGACATGGGTTTTATAGGTGTCACAGTGTTCTTCAGCCTATCCTTGTCATTTCCAGATAACCATGGTGTGGTGGGTTCTCTTGTATTTGGTTGAGCTGGATTATCAAATGGACACAAAGTTGAGTGGGGTGGTCTCAAGGTTATTCAAAAGGCCTAAGAATATTAGGATGGAATACACAGTAAAGAATGGATGTGAACACCTCAATTGAGCCTAGGAATCCTCGATCGGTGATTGGAGGGATACACGGTATAGCTCATTTGTGTGTAGCCTTGATTGGGCCTAGGAATCGTGGGATGGGATATGAATCTTGGGCTGGGATACACATTAAGGCCTATATGGTGGAGACCTTATAGGCCTAGGAATACCTTGGACTATAATGGAGGGATACATGGTAAATCTGAGAGGTTGAGATGGACCAATTCCTCACAGTTTGGGCAGAGAGATCCAGTGGCATTAATGCTTGTTTAGGGCCTAGTGATCCTACTGGGATCGTGATAAAGCCCAGTTCTATTGATTGGGGTGAGGTATTTTAGCCTCAACAAGCTCTGGTTGATTTATGGTTATGAGTCCCACACTCATGCTTGGAATATGGCATGGGGATGAATGGTTGAAAGAAATATTTGGTTCAACCAATATATGGACGGGTGGTACATGGAAGTACCGAACTAGATGGCCTATTCATTCATTAATAAGATTTTATTATTCTTGGTATTTCATGTCTAGTGTACTATTTTATATGTGGATTTTATGGATGTTGTCTCTATGTTATTTATGTTGGTTATAAGCTAGTTATGAGCATGCTTTATGACAATTATGATGTATGGATCTCATCATTTTTTGGTTGATAAATGAATGAACAATGAATATATGACCTAATAGTTGATAATGCAGCCAATGTGATAAGGCATCATTGCTTCCTTATGATTTTCAGATAAGTATTAGACTCGTATGCTCAGATCTATTTTTATGACCTGTAGATTACATATTTGTGACATTTTTGACGAATTTTCTGTCATGGCTAGTAGGGGTCTAGTCAAGCCATTGATCAAATGTTTGCATTATTACGTTTGTTTTAGTGTTATGTATCATTTATGGAAGTCTTATGGAGTTATAGGCAGTGGTTTGAGTCCCGGCCTTGAAAAAGTGGCACATAAACCCGAGTCGCTGACACAGGACTACGTGAAAAAGTCCATAGTCATTGGGATGGTTGCTATGGGAGTGAATGGAGGGTTCCATTCACATTGTTGCCTTGTCATGGGAGATATTGGGTTATTTTGTAAGTAAAATACAAGTGTATTCAGGAGTTAAGAACCTGAAAAGGTTGGTTGGCTCCTGTAGGTTTTGTAGGATGTATGAATGATCAATTTGATTGTCTTCCATCAGTTCCACTTCCTTAAGGTGACCTAGGAGGTTGAATCTCATAATAGTGTCCTATTGGTACATGTTTACCCCGGTGGACCAGTTAGCTTGGATAAATGTGGGACGAGGGTTTTACATCTATATGCACATTTACCCACTAGAAAATATTCATGTGTAAGTTTTGAGTTCTCAAAGGAACATAATTTGAATGACATAACATCTTGCACTAAACAACTAATGGACTCAACACCATCACTATCTTCTTCATCACCCTCGTCATATGTTGGAAGGTATTCAATTGATCCCTACTCCATTTCAATATGAAAATTTTCTTTCCCTACATGGCTAACCATCTCACATTCCTCCCATGTATCCATTCTTACCAATGTTTTCCGCAATGTTGTTTTGACCTCATCTTATCGATGAGATCTTCTATTATCCTAGAAAATATTTGGAGTTTGACCCTTATTATGGGCTTTCGATTTAGTTGTCTTCAGTGACTATTTGTTTTTACTAACTTCATGGGCTTCCTCTAAGGATTCAAACATTTTCATTAACATTTTCAACTTCCCTAAGGTCTCCTCCTTAAAGGACATTCTTTCACTAGTGTTCCTAGTCTTGACATTATTTTACATGTAATGTTTGCAATTACAATACGCAATATTATTCCTCTATTATAACATTTTTTCTCTATCTCAAATGTTATAATTTTTCTTCCTTTCCACTAGAATTCTTCACTCAAAACCCCTCTTCAATGATTCTTCCTATCTATCACTTTGTTGGAACTATTAGCCTTGTATTTTTTCTTGACAACTCTACCCAATAATTTGATTTACTAGCACTCTCTTGAATACATGCATATTCAAATCAATTTTTCAAAATTCAAAACTCCAATGGGTTCTCTCATATATAGAGAAATCCTATCTCATATGCCCTTTAACAACCATAAACAAATTCAAAAACTACATTTGATCTTCCTCGGCTTCTTCTTTTTTTATGATTTTTATTCTCGATTTTTAAATAACTGTTTGTTAGAAAATTTTATAATTATATATTATTAATTAAATATTAGAATAATATATATTAACATATTATATTAAAACACTCTATTCTATTTAATATTTTTAAATTAGGCTTTATCTTTTATATTTTCTTATGAAATTGGTTTTTACATTTCAAAACAATTAACTATTAACCCTATTATAATAATTGTATAAAGATTTTTAATGAATAATAGTCATATTTTAATTAATTTTTGAACTAATTAATGACTAGTTTTTAACGGCTAGTTTGCAATGGCTAGTCTCAACTACTATTTCCGGGCAATGATGCATCCAAACTATTTATTCATTAAGATCAATCATCTTTTTTCACCTTATCCTAAGGATAAACCACATTAAATGATTGGAAAGTTCGACCTAATCATAATGATGTGATTAATCCAAGACATTTACCTAAATCATATGATCAAATAGTTTATTAAAATCTAGCCTTGAAATATTTTTGAAAAGTATAAATTTAAACATCTACTTTACGTAAAATTATATTATGTCATACCAAAAATTAACTAAAAGTACCTAGCATATTCATTTTTTTTTATTATAACCTATATTGATTTTCTATTTAGATCATAGTTTATTTTTATTTTAAGACAAACAAGTTTCAACTCCACAATAAACACAAACTAATTATACATAACTACTCAGTTGTAGAATAAATCTCTCACCTCAACAATCAAATCTTGCTCAACAAATTTCAAAAGAAAAATAACTAACATCAGCTCACTCCACCCACCTCTCACCTCTGAAATGGCATGCCCATTCGATCAAAATGGAAAAACATTTGGGAGGGGACTCATGTCACCCAAGTGTAACACACCTCTCCAACCAATCCACAGTAAATTAATTTTACGTAAGGTAAATCTAACTGTTTTATTCAAGAATTCGTTGGAAACGAATTCTTGATAACCATCTATGGAATGTGACTAAGAAAAGTAGTTATCATCCTATGTTTTTCGGGATGTGTTGGTATTGTTTATCTTTATCCCTTATTCCTGAGACAACTTGCGTGTATTCATGAATCACAATTGGATTCAAGGGTTAAATCAAAAGCACTGTCGTCAGATTTGATCGCAGGGTAAGCCAATCGGCATTACGCAATCAATGCTCTTATCAACTTTCAGCACTGAATTTTTGTAATCATTTTTCAGAATCGTTGTATTCCTTTGGTGGGGCGATAAATTTTACTCAACTTGTTGTTCATTTCATTGATGGAGAGTAATTTGATGGCAATTCGATAGTAAAAATGTATGCATACAATTTATTCGATTCTGGAAAAAGGTTATATCGATTCGATCTTGAATTCATTCTGGAAAAATACACAGTTGAATTTTTCAGTGCCATAGAATGGATTGGATATTATTGCAGAGAGTCCATTGACTGCTTCTTTGTCTCAGTTTAGTTTGAGGCTGATGCTATGGAACAAAGCATGCATATGATATATATTGAAAGGATGTTTCAAGAACATGCGTGGTGATTGCAAGAAGTGTTTGCATGGCTCGAAATTTCCACACATTATTATTTAAAAGAAGCTCCGCGTTGAAGGTGATGGAGGATTTTTCCATGGCAAATAACGTTTGAGGGACATTTAATCATGTACGAACAGTCACCAAATCAGAATCATGGCCTCTCTATTTAATATAGAGAAGATCAAGAAGGGTTATCGACTATTGAGATAAGTAATTATGCCTTTTTCTTTGGAGTTAATAAAAATAATGGTTTTCTTTTGAAATATTTTATCCATTTACTAGAAAGAAAAAGAAATATTTCATATGAATTGTTATACACAAATAGTCATATTTTGTCTTAGTTATATACTATGGTAAAAGACAAGATTACGACATAACTTCTTGAAAAGATTGTTATTATGTTAAACTCTTAGAAATATATTATTCTTAGTAATATATTATTCTTAGAGATATAGCATGGTAAAAGACAAATTTACTATGCTAGTTTTGCGGAGAAGAAACCATGTGAGTTCTTGCAAAGATTACTTAATATAAATAATTAAATTTTCTTGTCTCTATATATATATATATGCATCTGATTTAAGAAAAGATAGGATGCTTTTTTAATTCTAAAATGGATTCCGTACCGGTGTGTTAAAGGATAAGAAATCCAAGTTCTTTTCTTGAAAATGAATATAGATTAAAGATGGTAAATCTTGAAATATTTTCGAAGAAGAAAAGAAAAGAGTTTCTCACATTAATATTCTTGAAGAGTTTTGTGAATGTATACATTAACCATGTTTGTAAATAATATTTATTTCATAAATCCATGAATATATTACCATGGTGTTGGTAAAGATCAGTTATTTAATGAATCCACGGATAATTACATTTCTTAGATGAATAAATTGTCTGATTACTTTTATATTATCATGATTATGATGTTAATTCCTTTTGGAAGAAGATCATGCATAGGCATGCAATATATGTATTAACTTTCATTGGAAATAATATACATATTTGCATGTGGGAAAGATAGCATGTTGTGTTAAATTATATTGGAAATGATTTTTAAGTATAATCTTTGGAAAAGAAGACATGTATTTGTATTCTTAATTGCATAGTTTTACAGAAAAGAAAACATATGTTTACATGCTTACTAGTGTTGAGATTTCCTTTGGGAAAACTCGTGAAGGAAGCTATGTGCTTCGTTGGAGACTCTTTTGGGATATATATGCATTTGCATGCATGGGAGCAACATTTGTTATGTTAGCTTGCATTCCATGCACTAAAAGTAATAGCTTAAGGGTAGCTATTTTGATTAAATTTATGTAAATCTCATGCACGAATATCGTAACTAATGTATCAGTTTTATTCTAAATATATGCTGGGAAGATGTAGCTATTTCCTTGTAGGAATGTGTGCTTATGCGAGAGAAACATTAGTTAATGTGATTAATTACAACTAGTACATATGCAGTATGTGTTGTTAAAGAGAGAATGTCAAGGTATTTTACTTTCATGTCATGAATATACATGAGTAGATTGAGAAGCTACTATAGTATAGATATATGAAATGATTTATTATACTTTATGAATCTTGACATCAATGTATGTTGAAGGCATCATAGCAGGGAATGATGGTGACATGTACAAAGGAATATTATGCTTATCCTGGTGGCAGGTAAATGATTCATGGTTCATATCGATGAGTACGAGCTGCAGGATGATCCAATGTACGATGGTCCATTGTAGGGCATCCATGCCACCAAGATATGAAGATATGAAGACCAGAGGGTAAATGCTATCATATTTATTGTAATGGCTTTAAGCTAGATATTTGTATATTTCCTTGTAATATTTATAAATGATGGTTAAGGGATGGTCTCCCTTATAAGCCATTGAGTGAGGGCTGATCACACTCACGATCGTTTAATAATAAAATTAAATGTTGCTGATTTTCACCCTACGGGGTTTCCAGGGTATATTGGTGTTCAATGATGTGATTGATTATTGTGTCAAGATGATGATGTTGATTTACTTTCTTGTTATGGTGTTCATAATGGCAAGTATGTGATGACTACATGAATAATGAAATGAGTGGAAGGTTACATCATACAGTATTATGTTAATGTATTATAACGGAGGTTGTTAATGGATAAGGAGCTTACTATTCTTATTCTAAAGCTACACTATGAACTGGTAAACATTCTATGTAATGATGAGTAAGGAGTATTTAGTAGTGAATGGATAGTTACCCATGAGTAACTTGTATAAAAAAATTTAACTCCTTACATTTCCATGTGAAGTTATCGGTGTATGTTACACCAAGCCTCCGCTGCTCTAAAGATGAGGTGAACTTAACTCCTACGTCATGGGTATTTTTTAAGCCTTTCATTGTTTCACTTCCTCATTATTGGATTCTTCACTCATACTACATGGGTTTATTGTCTCGCATCATTTAGTTTTCTATATTGAAAAAAAGTGATGAAACATTTAGGAGCTGAGGGGGACTTATGTCACCTAAGCCTCCGCTGCTCAAAGATGCGGCGAAAGAACTCCTGCGTCATGGTTTTTGTCTTTTTAAGCCATTCATTGTTTCACATCCTCCTTCATACTGAATGGGTTTATTGTGTGGCGTCATTTTCCTTTTGATATTTAAAAAAGATAATAAGATATGTTATATGAAAAATCAAATTATTTTTAATTAATTTTATTTTACTCAATTTAAAAAATTTTTAAGGCTATTTGTAATTTATGATATCAAAATTATTTTAATTTACATCAATATAATATTTTTATCTTTTCAATTATAAATTGGTTATATTTTAAGAATTTCATTAGAATTAATTAATATCTCTATTAACTCTACAAATAATTAAGAATTTTTTTTAAATAAAGTTAGAATTTCTATTAATACAATTAGTATAAATTTACTTTAAATTCAAATCTAATATATATAAAGAAGAATCAAAATTTTTAGAGTACAAATATTTTTCTTAAATTTTATATTTTAAAAACAATTTTATATAGAAGAACCTTGATTTCTATCTACACATGATATATTTAAAGTTAAAATAATTGTATACTATATATATGTGTGTGTGTGTGTGTGTGTGTGTGTGTGAAATTACACATATCCTTAAATAACACACACACACACACACACCTATATATATATATGGCAATGGTATCATTAACTCTGCAAAATTTGGTTCTACATTTCTTGTGGCCCACCATCCACTCTTCCTATGGCCAATGCCAATGGAGGGAGTGAAGCTCCTTCATGCAATATGATTATAGCATGTTACAATCGCATTGGGAAGCTTTTTTCCTCTAAACCCAATATTTATTGCAAAAACCCTAATTTTATGGAACCAAAAAATGTTATTTCGGGTAACACCTTAACAGGGAAACAAATGTCAAGCAGTTGCCTCCCAAAATTAACAATAGATCCTAAATTTGAAGTTCAATCGAATGGTATTGGAGAATATATTCAATACATGTGAGGCCACGCCTTGATTGGAAAATTTTTGGGTATTTGTCCCTTAGAGAAAGCACTCTCCCATTGGATCTAGCTAAAATGGAAACCCAAGGGGCATATTAAACTCGAACTAGGCACCAAAGGATTCTTCGCCATATTATTTGCAAATATTAAGGATATAACTCATGTCTTTTAAAATGACTTGTACTTCTTCAACTCTCTCAAGCTATACATTTCCTTATCGACGGAGAGATTTGTAACTGATAAGGAAGACTTCACTGTAGCTTAGGCCTGGATCATAATGTACTCACTGCCATGGGAATTCTAAGATGATGAAACTCTAGCTAGCATTGACGATGTCCTTAGCCATTTTTTCAAAGCCCCAGAAGAAAAAAAACAAGTCATGTATATTTCTTATGTTTGTATCTATGTTTACATAAATATATTAGAACCGCTACCCACGGGGTGGCGGCTTGTTGGTGATTGAGTGTTCTGTTAAGGCACTCGTTTGTAAAGGTCACCGGTTCAAACCCCGTGGGTGCCCATCAGGCGTAAGCCTGTGAAACTTGTTGTGTACTGTCAGCGGGGGATGATTCCATCCAAGAGGGTTTTCATTGGCAGCAGCGTGATGTGATCTTGTGTGGCAGATTTGATTGTATGGTTCTAGTTACCGGTTTCCCTCCTGATAATATATATATATATATATATATATATATATATATATATATATATATATATATATATATATATATATATATAATATATTAGAACCGCTTCCATAGTTCATTGACATTTACTATTATGATAAGTTATGAAAGAAAACCCTAGATTATGAGTATATCCCCTTCCATTGTTGAAGATGCCATGAGTATGACCATCTCTACAGAAACTTTCCTCTTCTTGTTGTATGTAGAAATTTGAATAATTGAGATATTATTCATGATTCTCTGATCACACCTTTATCATAGCTTCATACCTGTCTGATCTTCTTTGTTAATGATCATCACGTAGGAAATATCATCAATTGCATGCATACATTAAAACCACAAACAATCACACATATGAACAGTATTTAATGGAAAGCTTAAAGCTAAAAACCCCAACTATCTATATATTATACATGCCATGGAGATCATGTAACAATCATAGTACAAATCTCCTCACAAGCTCTCATGCACACCCTCAATTGCTACACACTATCAAGCTAGATCTAGCAAAACATATGCTCCAATCCTTAGCCACTTGATAGCCAGCCTCTATTGCATTTTCAAAGCTATGGGATGGCTTCATTAAATAGATAACCACGGCACAGTGCACAATCCTCATGAAACTGCTCCACCTATACGTGCAAATAGCAACGGTATAGTCACAAGCGATAGTTAACCTTCTCTTGCACCTATTCTGTGGTCCTTTGGAAACTATCCATGCCATGATTAGTGATGCATTCTTTAGTTGATTAATGAGTTTATAATTAGTGAATTAATTAATAATTAATTCACACCACTCTCACTAATTGTCTCGATTAGTTAACTTGGACAAATAGCTCCTTATGTTTAGATTAGTTAAGTAAGATGTTGCTCCACTAACTTCCTCAATCAACTCCACCAAACTCTGTCACATGAGTTCTACATTTGAAGTCAACCATGCAATAGCTCCACTGAACCTAGGAATTCGTAATTCCTTCTTTCAGCTTGCATGTGCCACTTCTAGGCATCAAAGCGAAGTGCTCCAATAGGATAAGATAATGTTTAGAGTCCAAATATTATTAAGAGCTAATAATATTCGACATATCTATTTTTAGACTGGAAATATAAAAATAGATTCCGCCCAATATGTCTAAAAATAGAAGTCCATATATTTTTCCAACTTGACCTTCCCTCCACAAATAGCATCTTGCAACTCATAGAATCATGATCCACATGTCTAAAAATAGACTTTGCGCCAAAAATACCCTGCGGGTCCACTTAGTGAAGGCGAATCCTTTCCACTAAGCTCTGTCATCTTGTTGCATTCTCAACACTCCCTCTCAACAAGATACAGATTATCTGCAACCCCTATCCTGCCCCTGTGGTATTCGAATTTTTTCCTCGTGAGCGCCTTCGTCAAGATATCAGCATCCTGATCCTCCGTAGGAATGTATGAAAGTAACATGATCCTCTGCTGCACACAATCTCTGATATGATGATACGAGATGTCAATGTGTTTGGATCTATCATGAAATACTGGATTATCCGAGAGTTTGATGCAACTCTGGTTATCACAATAAATCACAATAGGCTCCAAGTGTGAACCGAACAACCTGACCAGGATCTTCCTCATCCATATAGCCTCGCATGCAGCCAAACTCGCTGCCATATACTCGGCCTCTCTTGGGTGAGTGCCATGGATCTACGCTTCTCTTGGGCCAGTGCCACGGATCTCACCTTCCTGTTGTGCATAAGTGAAATCGACTTGATCTTTGAAATAAAATCCCTCGGGATGTGCTCTTCCAAATACGTTGGGCTCCTGCCCAATACGCATCCCGTGATGCCACATAGCTTCACCTCCATCACATTTGCATCTTCTTACCACAATCCATATCCTAGTGTGCCTACGAGATAACGCAATACGTGCTTCAGCCTTCCCGAGAGAAGAGCTTGGTAGGCTTAACCATAGCTTGTGAAAGCTGGTTCACAGCATAACATATTTCGGGTCATGTATTGACCAAATACATAAGCGACCCCACCAACTGTCGATAAACAGTGGCATCCACTACCTCCACTGAAGTAGCATCCTCCTTCCTCCAACCACCAGGAAGAGGAGTATCAACAAGCTTGCAGCCATGCATGTTGAACTTCTCCAGCATCTCACAGAGCATGCCTGCACGAGAGCAAGCAGGTCCACCATTGCGCTGCCAAATTTCCAATCCCAGGAAATAATGAAGGAGGCCCAAGTCCTTCATCTCAAACTCTTTTGCAAGATCCTCCTTGCATGAGAGTATCAATAGCTCATCACCTGTTAGAATCAAATCATCTACATAAAGTAAAATGATCAGCAACTTACCCTCCACCACAATCTGGTATAGGTTAGGATCCACCTCACTCTTGGAGAATCCAAGTCCAGTGAAATAATTGTCTATCCATGTGTACCAAGCACGAGGTTCTTGTTTCAACCCATATAGCACTCTCTTGAGCCTGCACACATGCGACTCGCTGCTGAAGATCTTAAAACCTTTGGGCTGCTCTATGTACACCTCCTCCTCAATGACTCCGTTAAGGAATGCAGTCTTCACATCCATCTGATGAATGTGCCACCCCATCTGCACTGAGAGAGCAAGAATCGTCCGTATGGAAGAATACCTTGCGACAGGTGCAAAGGTCTCCTCATAATCGATCCCCTCTATCTATGAAAAGCCTCAGGAAAAAAATATTGCCTTGTACTTCTTCACACTCCGGTCAGCTACCTGCTTCACTTTGTAGATCCATCTCGAACCCACCATTGATTTCCCCTCCGACCTTGGGACAATCTCCCATGCACTGTTTCTGAAAATCGAATCATACTCTTCCACCATGGCATCTACCCATGCAGGATCCTCCACGGCTTCCTCGAAAGAGGATGGCTCTGTCACGATACACTTGCTCACAAGAGCCATGTATCCAGTGTACTGATCAGGTGACTGTCTCTGTCTGTGCTGTGATGTAGGTGCTCCTACAACCTTCTCTGCATCTTGAGCCAGTCGCTCAACTTCTGTAGTGCGCTTCCGCCCTCTGATGGTTGGCGCTGCCTGAGTGGTCTCTTCCACTCCATGAACCTCATCTTGTGCCTGATCCACATCTTGAGATTCATCCTTAGGAACTAATAGCTCCTCATCTGCATGCAAGTGTGGCTCCCTCTCAAGCGAACACTTCATGGCTTTCTCCTCCTAAAATTTGATATCCCGTCGCACAACAGTCTTGCGATTGTCTGGAAAATACACATGATAGTTGTGGGGCATATCAGTGTACCCCACAAATATTCCAACCTCCGCAGTCGGCTCCAGCTTCTTCCTGGCATCCTTCGTCACACGAATGTAAACAGGTGAACCAAAAATCCTCAAATGGGAAATATCAGGCCTCTTACCAGAAAACGCCTCCTCGGGTGTACTCATGCCAAGTATCCTATGAGGAAAACGGTTATGCACATATACTGCAGTATTGCATGCCTCCACCCACAAGTGTATGGGTAGGCCCTGATCATGCAACATCGCCCGTGTAGCACCCACGATCATTATGTTCTTCCGCTCAGCAACCCCGTTCTGCTGTGGGTTATGAGGTGATATGAGCTCTCTTCGAATTCCTTATGTGCTGCAAAAGTCCTTGAATTCGCCAGAGATGAATTCACCACCATTGTCGCTCCTAAGAGCCCTCACCTTCTTCCCCGATTCTTTCTCAACCAGTGCCTTGAACTCACAGAACTTTGAGTATGTCTCGCTCTTCTTCTGCATGAAGAAGATCCAACACTTATGAGAAAAATCATCAACAAATATCACATAATACCTGTGCTTTTCTGTCGAAGCTACTAAGAAAGGTCCACACATGTCTGTGTGAATTCTCTCAAGGATCGTCGTGGTGCGACTATCCTTCTCGTGAAAGGTGGCTTTCACAAATTTTCCCAAGGTACACCCCTTGCACTGATCTGACTGCACAAGAGTGCCTTTAGGAAGCCCAGTAGAAATCTGCTGTAGTATCTTCAAAGCTCCATAGTGAAGGTGGCCCAATCTCCGGTGCCACAACTCGCCATCATCCCAGCTCACCACTCCTTCTGCCTTGCCTGCCATTGCTACGCAGCCATCTACCTGCAATTGATAAAGGTTCTGAACTCGAACCCCTATCCTCCAGGTCTCACCAGTTGCCTTACTGCGTAGGAAAACCTTTCCCTCGCTAAAGACAACATCATATCCCTTGTCTTCTAACATTGCCACAGAGATAAGATTCTTCTTCAATCCTAGAACATGCATCACTTCCTTCAATCTGAAGGGTTTACCAGAATCCCTCTCAAAGGAAATGGTACCGATACCGGTCGCACTGTATCTACCATCATCGCCCATCTCGATGTGCACTCCAAGATCTTTCTCATCCATATCAGTAAATAAATCTCGATCTCCTGTCATGTGAAAAGACGCACCACTGTCAAGAAACCACACTGATCCCGCCACACTTGAGACCAAGCATGCGATCAGCGAAAAATCCAGCTCAAACTATGAGGCTAAGGCCTCTCCAGCTGCAGTCCCAACAGCCTGCTTATTTTTCTTCTTCTGTGGACAATTAGTGGCGTAATGTCCGTATTGGTGATAGTGAAAGCACTTCACCTTGGACATGCCCTGCTTCTTGCCTTTCGCACCGGAATGAGAAGCTTTCTTGCTCTTCCCCTTATTTTCTTTGGCAGCCAAAGCGCAATTCTCTTCATCAGAGTTCTTTGATGAAGATCCATCCCTGGTACTCCACCTTATCTCCTCTTGCACAAGATCCGACCAAAGTCGCTCCCATCCTGGCAATTTCTCCCGGCCATTGACAGAGTCCTGATAGGAATGCCAACTCTTCGGAAGCCCAAGGAGAGCCAAGCTCACCAAGTCCTCATCATCAACAGTCACCCCCACACTTCCCAGCTCATCCCTGCATTGGATGAACTTCGTGAGGTACTTGGGCATACTATCGCCTTTCTCCATCTTTATGTTTCTGAGTTTATCCTTGAGCGCCAACTTCCTCTGGTCGCTCTTGCTTTGGAATAAATCTATCAAGGCTTTCCACATCAAGAATGGAGAAGCCTTACCATGAAGGCTGGACACTATGTGATCCTTCACACCCTCTAACAGAATCCTTCGACACTTTGCTCTCTTCTTTTGCCATGCGTCAAGTACGGCAACATCACTAGAAGTAGGCTTTGGAATTTCTGCATCTATGAACTCCTTCAACCCATTGTCATCTAGCACCGCCTCCATCCTGTCCTTCCATGCAATATAATTCGAGCTGCCCTCAAGGGCATACTCCAATCGCAATCCATTGAAAGACATCTCAACTTCGACACCAAGAAAACACTATTGCAAATTCGAATTCCACCAGCACAAAACTCAACCGCTTCAATGTTTTGCAATTGCTCCAATGATCAATATCGCTCTGATACCATGTAGAAATTTGAATAACTGATATATTATTCACCGAGATTCTCCTAATCACACACTATTTTAGCTTCATGCATAATACAAAATCTCTTCTACCATTGATCATCACATGCGGAAATAAAATCAATTGCATGCATACATTAAAACCACAAACAATCACACATATGAACACAGTATTTAATGGGAAAGATTAAATTTAAAAACTCCAACTATCTGTATATTATACACCCATGGAGATCATGTAACAATCATAGTACAAAGCTCCTCACAAGCTCTCATGCATACCCTCAATTGCTACACACTATCAAGCTAGATCTAGCAAAACACATGCTCCAACCTTTTGCCACTTGATAGCCAGCCTCTATTGCGTTTTCAAAGCTATGGGATGGCTTCATTAAATAGATAAACCACTTGGCTTGAACTGCGCAATCCTCATGGGTTACTCCACCTATTTGTGTGTTGCAAATAGCAACAATATAGTCACAACTGATAGTTAACCTGCTCTTTCACCTATTCCTGCACTGGTCTCCACTGAAACTGTCCATGCACTGAAGTTAATTGATGCATTCTTTAGTTGATTAATGAGTATATAATTAGTGAATTAATTAATAATTAATTCACACCACTCTCACTAATTGTATCAATTAGTTAAACTGAATACAAATAGCTCAAATATGTTTAGATTAGTTAAACTGAATACAACTCCACTAACTTCCTCAATCAACTCCACCAAACTCTGTCACATGAGTTCTAACTGAAGTCAACCATGCAATAGCTCCACTAAACCCTAGGAATTGTAGAATTCCTTTTGTCAGCTGCATGTGCCACTTCTAGGCATCAAACTAAAGTGCTCCAAGAGAATAAGATAATGTTTAGAGTCTAAATATTATTAAGAGCTAGTAATATTTGACATCCCTATTTTTAGACTGGCAATCTAAAAATAGATTCCGCCCAGTATGTCTAAAAATAGAAGTCCATCTATTTTTCCAACTTTACCAACCCTCCACAAATAACATCCTGCAACTCATAGAATCATGATCCACATGTCTAAAAATAGACTTTGCGCCAAAAATAGCCTGCGGGCCCACTTAGTGAAGGCGACTCCTTTCCACTAAGCTCATCATCTTGTTGCAATCTCAACATTTTAAATGCTAACCTTGATCCTGATCTTGTCATTTCCTTTGATGAGGATGGATTTACAAAATCCAGGGGCAAACACAAGGGCCCAAAAAACCCTCCCCCATAGCTTACTCACATGGGGAAGCAACTGCCCACTAATAATCATTTTGATCCCTTCTCCTCCTTGGAAAACAAATCCACTCCATTAACCTCATCGTCCTCGGAAATAGACATGGATGCATCTCTTCCAAGAAAACCCCCATCCTTATCTATGCTCCTTCTCCAATAGATTACATCAATCTTTCCCTAGAAATAAACCTTGATATTTCCATGGATGTCTACGAGGATATGGAATTGGGATTTCTTGACCATCCTAAATTCATCAAATCTTGGAAAGGAGAGGACCCTAACACCCTCCCTAAGCACCAAGTTGAGGTCCTGGGTCGAGCATAT
Organism: Pinus albicaulis; assembly: GCA_034641835.2. Lineage (NCBI taxonomy): Eukaryota > Viridiplantae > Streptophyta > Pinopsida > Pinales > Pinaceae > Pinus > Pinus albicaulis. Next base: position 215,226,873 of record CM076579.1, on the reverse strand, counting down.
CTCAAATCCCACTACTCTACCTGAAAGACATCATCAAGGAAATTTAATGCGGAAATACTAGGAGTCCAATCTCAACCAATAAAGGAGATAAAAAAACCCCACAAGGAAGAAAATTAAAAATGTAGGAAAAGTAATCAATAGATCTTCGAAGAATTAAGAGATATGTTAGTCAATTAAAGGAAAATAAAAGTGATATTTGAGGTTTACTTCTCCAACAACACACCCCTAACATGAAGATCATTTCTTATAACATTAGAAGCCTCAATTAGAAAGGAAAAAAGAGGCTCCTTAAGGAAAAATGGCTCCATGAAAACCCTACCTTTATGATGATTTATGAAACCAAATATTCAAGTGATGTAATTAATAAAATAACTAGAAAAGTAGCCTCAATATCTAGGGGAAATCTGACAGCCTTGCCATATTTTGGAATTCCCATGAATTTTTCATTCTAAATATGTTTTCTTCATTTTGAATTCTCACTGTTCAATTCCAACTCATTGACTCCACTTAAACATGTTAATAGTATAACGTCTCTAGACCACCCCTTCCCAAGGATAAATATGTTTTCATTCGCTTAATTTCCAACACTAGTAATATTCTCTCCCCCTCTCCTTGGACCCTAGACAAAGATTTCAACTTGATAAAAAACTTGGAAGAAAAGAGAGGCGGCATAATAATACTTGATGTGGATTCGAATCAGTCTCTAGAAACAATGGAAACTTCTTACTTGGTTGATTTGGATACTATAAACGACACCTTTAGTTGGAACAAATGGAGAGGAGGTTCGTCCAAGCTAGATTAGTTTCTAGTCTTAGATCCATCATGACCTGACACATCTTTTTGGAGGCATTTATTTTCCAAAGTCATGGCTCTAATCATTGGCCTATGTATCTGAACATTAATGTCAAAACCTATCCTAGGAATTGGTCCTTCCATCTAGAAACATTTTTGTTTCAGCATCCATACTTCCATGCCAACATAAGGACATGGTGGGAAGAACATATAAATTTAGAATGTACATCAATGTACAAACTTGAAAATAAAATCTAGTTCATCAAATGACAACTCAAAGGATGGGACAAAACAAAATTTGGTAACATTTTTTTTTGGGGGGGGGGGGTGGCGGGGGGGGACAAAGAATAGAAAAGTAGATGGAAACTATACAAGTGGAGACCATCTTCCATGGCATATTGGAGACATTAATTAAAGAAAAGGATACCACTCTTACCCAACTTGAGGAGTTTCAAAATAAAGAAGAACTACTTTGGAAACAAAAATCAAGGCTATGATTGCTTAGAGAGGGGGAAAGTAACACATCATTCTTCCAAAAATATATGTTGTGAAATTTCCATCGTAATCAAATTTCTTCATTTAAAAATCATGAAGGAATTAAATCTCATGAGACTCAAGATATAGCTCTAAATATAAATCAATACTATCAAGATCTTCTAATAGAATTGATTCCCAATTGACAACAAGTGATCTAGAAAATCATCAAGCATATATGCTCCCTGGTAACACAAGAATAGAACAAGCCTCTTCTCAGAGAAATATCTTTTGAATAAGTGGAAGCAACAATAAAAGCAATAACCTATAATAAAGCTCCCAACCCAAAGGGTTTTACAGTAGAATTCTTCCAAAACTATTGGTCCATAGTGAGTCAATATGTTTGGTAAGTAGTGAAAGAACCCAAACAAACAAAAAACATTCTAAAATCCTTAGGCACCACCTTTCTCATGTTGGTTCCAAATAAAGACAAGGTGGAGGATCCTAATGGATACCCTCCCATTGAACTATTCAACGTCATATATAAATTCATCACCAACTCATAGATAATAGGCTTAAACATCTTCTTCCAAGGCTTATATTGTTGGAGCAAAAAAGCTATTTTGAAGGCCGCTAAATCCTAGATGACATCATGGTCACCTGTTAAACTATCCACTCTCTAAATATCTAAAAAATCCTAGTATGGTTCTCCTCTATAAGAATCCTTCAACAAAATCAATTGGAAGTACCTCTTCAACATTCTCAAAGTCGTTGGATTTGATTAAAAATGGATCAAATGGATTAACAACCTAATATCATCAACCTTATTCTCTATCATCGTAAATGGATACCCTACCAATTCACTGAAATCCTCCAAAGGTATCTGGTAGGGAGACCCACTTTCACCTTTCCTCTTCATACTAACAGTAGAAGGGTTGGGAAGAGCTCTCAAAGCAATAAAAATTGAGAACACAATCAAGGGTCTTCATTTATTTGGATTGGAACTTCCATTAACTCATCATTAGTTTGTTGATGATAGAATGGGCATGAGAACTCTTACCATCCATAAGGCAAGGGGTTTCATGCAAATTTTGGACAATTTATCCCAAGCTTTGGGTATGGAAACCAACAAAACCAAATCTCAAGTATTTTATTTTAATACTCCACTCTCTGTTCAAATACATATAACAAGAATCCTTGGGTTCCAAATAAGTGAAATCCCATAAAAATACTTGGGCACTCCATTAGTTCATAGCTACCTCAACTGGAGCTTATGGTAGGAACTATTAATCTACATCAATAACAAGTTGCGAGGTTAGACATTTCACTCTCTCAATGCAACTGGAAATATAGTGCTTCTAAAAGTGGTTCTTGATGCCCTACTAATTCATCTATTCTCCAAACTCATGGAACCGACCTCGATCCTAGATGAAATCCATTGGCTACAACACCCTTTCCTCTAGGGAGGATCCAGTATGGAAAAAAAACAAAAGGTGCCTAGTTGCATGGGACAAACTTTGTTTTCCAAGACTGAAAGGAGGATTGGGCTTGCGTGATTCCACCACCATGTAAATCGTCTTAGGAGCCAAAACATGGTGGAGATGGATACAAGGAGGCTCAAATCTATAGAAATGGATATCGAATTGGAAATATGACCCTCACAACCCCCTTCGACATATCATATGAATGCATTTCCCCTTATGTGGCTCATCCATATGCACTTTGGCCAAAAAAGGAATGCACCTAATTCCACAACAATGCTTTCGGATGTAGAGGATGGGAGCACCACTCTATTCTGGGATGATTCGTGGAAACAACTCCCTAAGCTTTCAGATCAACAAAATCTGGATTACCTACACCTACATATGACTGCACAAGGTATAATAACAATAACTGGCTATTGGAAAGGCCTTGACACACACCAACAATTGAGGCAATGACTACTACAAGAATAATGGAATCACAATCTAGAGGAGGAATAGTTGAATAAGTTCTAGTGTAACCTCCATTGAGGATTAATCCTATACTCCTCCCAGTTGGATACTCCGATGGGGCTATGGTTTGAAAGAAACCTTCACCATATGAGAAGCATATCATCTTGGAGTGAGGCATGAAGAAAATTTACCATTAGAAGGTGTCTAGATCAACATTTGGACACAAAATTTTTGGCCAAAGGTTTCCTTCATTTTGCGGTTCTTGGATCAAAATAAAACCTTAACATGGGATAATATCCAAAAAGGAAAACATTAGGGACCCTATAGATGGCCCCTCTATCTCCTTAACTCTAAAATTATTGAACATCTATTTAATAGTTATACCTATTCCAACTTCCTCTAGCTTCGATTTGAAGGTCGCCTTAACAGCTCAAATTGAGACCCTCGTAGCATTCCAAAACCATTGCCCACTAGAGGAATCATGCCTTCTCCAATCCCATTCTCAACTGCATCTGAAAACTCTCTCCCAACTGCCTACTATGGGTGACATGGAAGGAGCATAATCCACAAATTTTCAAAAATCCCTCTCTTTCTCTTCACTCTCTATGCAAAGGAACATTAGTGAAACCATTATTACTCTCCCATGGTCCCCTCAAAATTGGGGAGCACATGGCAATGAAACTAGGATCCTCAAAAATTGGAACCTTGTTCCAATTTCCCCTCTCCCCCTCCTCTTCTCTTTGATTGCCTACTCAGGATATGACATTTTCATAGTCCTCACCACACCTCTCCTTTCTCAAACTTAATTTCTATACTACTTCAAAATGAAATCCTTGTAGAAGTGGCTATGGTGGAATATTTAGAGATCCCCTCAGCCTTTCACTCTTCATATATTCTGGGATGCTTGGCATCAATAACAACAATGTTGCAGAACATACACCACTCATCCTTTCGCATCAATAACAATAATGTTGCAGAACATACACCACTCATCAAAAGACGGGAATAACGCAACTCATCCTTTCGCATCAATAACAACAATGTTGCAGAACATACACCAATCATCAAAGGACGGGAATAAGGCTTATCCAAGCTCTTCGTGGAAGGAGACTCCTAGCTCATATTCAATATGCTCCGGAGACTCCAAAATGGTACTCTTATGTATAAAGTTTCCAAAAACTGGCAGCTGGAAGAATTATTACATCAAGTCTCCACTTACATTACCAATATCCCGATCATCATTCGCACACACTTCACAATTTATACGGGGAACAAGGTTGCAGACATGTTGGCTAACCATGGTTGTCTCCACCTCCACTTCTTGCACGGGATATCACATATCATCGAGTATATTTTTTCAATAAAGTCAAGTTTTCCAACTCTTCTGTAATGCAACTTTTTGTTAATTATATGTTTATTTTAACTTCGCTTCGATTACGTGATCACAACTCGAATGTATTATCTGATGTCCAGTTACCATCTTATGCGACCTGCAGTAAGGACACGAAGCTTATGCAAGCTAAATGAGGCCAGGACTCTGCAGTACGCCTTAGAGGGGCAAGCAAGTTACTGCATCTCTATCTTCTTCCAATAATTTTGGACCAATCATTTCTGTAGAGCATCGAGGTAGGCATGCGCAAAC